>JADLZN010008880.1:0-89701 GCA_018155175.1 Sinocyclocheilus anophthalmus | reverse complement strand
TATTATAATATTTATTAATATTTTAACTGAATCTTTGATTATTTGTATATATTTTATGTTTATGTATTTATAGTTTTAGTATTGTTGTCATTGTTTAGCTTTTATTTTTGCTTTCAGTTTAGTTTTAGTAACTGTAGTGCTTCAAAGACAACTTATTTTATTTCAATTCTACTTCAATGACTGAAAATAATTTTAGTTAACACTGCTTGCAAGCCACTTTTACTCGAAAATATTTTGTTCTTGTGTAGAGAAAGTATATATTAACTATGTTTTCCATTACTTTTTAGATTGTATTCAATTCTATGACTACGAAAACACAATTTTAAAATCCCCTGACACTTCCATGACTGTGGGAACAGTGCATGTTGATTCAGGAACGTCCTACTTGGTGAATCACTGTGTACCACATCCTGTTGAACCCAGCTCTGCTTTTCCTAATCATAAACACTGTCGTTCTCTTAATTTTCTATCCATCTGATATTTTTATCTACCCAACTTTCTACATCCATCTCAACTCAACCAGGTCTCTCACCTCGGTTTGTGCAAATCAACGGCACATCGTACCCCTGTGAGAGCTGCTCAATCTACTGTCAGTCTCTATCAATCTAAGGAGACACTCTATACTTATCTTCACCATCTACTGCTTTGCTGTCAACAAACCTTCTAAAATCTCTATCGTCTAGCTGTGCTGCCATCATTTCTCTGAGGTCTAGACTAGAACTGGGCCTCACTGTGGGCTCTGTGAAAGCATGTTTGGGTGTCCTGGGGGCTTCTGGGATATCTCCTGTAATGTAGAGATAGCCCAGAGGGGTATCGGGACAAAAGGGATCTGTATGCAACACACAAAAGGCAGGGGGAGTTGGGATGTTTGTGTTGGTGGGGGGTTAAGCCTCTCCTCTTTAATGTAAAGGGTTAACTTCTCTGCTCGATTTTATAGCCTTTGCCTCTCCCACGTCTCCCGTCTACTGTAACCTCCACCCATTTCCCTTATTCCAGTGCTGGAGAGAGACGGGAAGAGGGTATGCAGTTATAGAAACATCTGGAGCAGTTTACTGTGAATGCCTTTGTGCCCAGCAAAAGGGGCTTTCCACTTCTTGGGTGAATTTCACAAAAGCATGCAGATTTTACCCCCAAATCAAAATATGAAATGTAAAAAATGCTATTTTGCATAAAGAAATTGAAGCTTATTTTAGGACTAATTTCCATGAAAATGTATCACATTTTGCACATAATGCAAACTGTCATTATTGTTTGACATTTGAGGGTTTTGCAATTCCCATTAATCTCAGTTGTGATCAGATTTCCATTTTTATTAAAAACGACTATAATACAAGCATAAATTAAAAGTTAAAAACATGTTGTATAAATACAACTTAAATAATATATATTTTTTGCAATGTAGAAACGGTTTATTTTTGCTTAATGAACTTAATTTTTAAAGACATTTCTTACTTATATATTTCGATTCTGGGGTGAAATATGCACAAGTTTATGGGTCGAGGGTTTTATAAGATTCAACAACATACTAGATCTAAACTCTAGTGAGGAAATCGAGTTTTTTTTTTATATGCTTAAATTCATTTGGCTGTGTGAAACCGGTGGCTGAAAGGAGTCTGTAATTTGGTCATATCCGTGAAAGAGAGACCCACAAAAGCCTCTCCAAGATTAAATTCTTCTCTCATTTCTTGCCTTGTTCCCATGGGAATGCCAAAGGCCGCCTTTCTGGATGAGAAGTCTGGTGGAACCAAAACGTCCATCCAAATACCTGAGTTCATCCAAAACACCAAAAGAAATAAACCAGAAACTGACAAAAAAAAAAAAACACAAAGTGAAAGTTTCTTTGTGCAGGAGGACGGTATGACAGAAGGGAAGGGGCTGTGGGGGATTTCAATGCCCTAACTTGTCAATCATTTCCCTAACAGCTGTTTTCTCTGCTGTTCCAACAAAGACTCGAGATGATCTGCTCTCTTCACTGCAGCCTGAAAGACAGAGGAAAAACAAATAAGTTAGTTGTAAATCAAAACGTATGCGATGCTTTACTGCAACAAGCAAATACACGGAATCAGGTTTGTTGCAGCTTACCTCATGCTGCTTGCGCAGGTTATTAACAGTCTCTTCCTTCTTCAAAATAGCCGACTTCACTCTACAAAAGAAAGAGACCAGGAACTCACATCAAGCATATAGTAAACACCTCATCTGCAGCTTTAATCCAAAGCTAATTATTTGTTCTAAACAAGGAACTACGAGGAAAATACTCTTCAATCCTGACCTTTGATGCACCTCTACAAGCTCTTCTTCTTTCTCTCTTGTCACTCGCTCCACCTCTAAACGGAGTCGTGCCTTGGCCTCCGAGACCTCCATCTTCATTCTCCTGTTCTCTTCCTCCGTCTCTACAAGCCGTTCCGCAAACTCTTGTCTGATCACTTCTGCTAGACTGCGGCGCTCATCTGATAACTTGTCACGGGCCTGTGAGCCATTCCATAAAAAGAGACAGAGACAAAGCATGAGAATGGAAGTTGATTGAACACCCCCGGAAAACAAAATGATTCTTTGGAGCATAAATCTCATGAAGCAATTTTAGCATTGCATCACTTGCTCAGTGGATGCTCTGCAGTGAATGGGTACCATCCAAAATAAGAATCCAAACATCACAATAATCCACATGACTCCAGTCCATCAATTAATGTCATGTTAAGAGAAAAGCTGTGTGTTTGTAAGAAAAAAATCCATCGAGGCACTTAACTGTCACTTCGGGCCAAAATAAAAAAATTATAATCCATAATTCCGCTTCATCCAAGTGAAAAAGTGTTCTCTCCTGTTGTCCATTAAAATCCACATATGTTTAGAACCGCGTTTGCTCTACGGCTGTTGATCGATGCATATTTCTCTCCTGATTCAAACTAGATTACTTTTTCACTGGAGGAAGCGTGCGTTATTATCGATTATGGAATCACATTATAGCTGGAAGCAACGGTTGGAAGTTAAAACCATCTTAATAATGAATTTGATTATTACAAACACACAGCTTTTCACTTTATAAATTAATTTAAACATTGGCATTAACTTGTGATGTTGTTATCAGCTGTTTGAACTCCTATTCTGACGGCACCCATTGACTGCAGAGGATCAACTGGTAAGCAATTCATTTTTTGTTTTTTGGGGGGGGGCAACTGTAGATTTCTCACTACTCAGATGAAGAAACAAACTACTCTACATCTTGGATGACCCAAGGGTGAGTAAATTTTAAGCGAATTTGAATTTTTTGGTGAACTATTTTTTTTTAAATAGGCTTCGTTGATTTATAAAATTCTTATAATTTTAGGATGAAATATAAATATGATATTCACACCTGTAGCTAAGTGAGTAAGTTATCTAACCACAATCAGTAATCCATTTTCAGTCATTCAGTCAACGTTAAACAGAAAGGGTCAAAATTCATTCAGTTTATCACACTTCCAGAGAAACAAGCAGTTTAGCTTTTATCCTGTCAATTCTAATCACTTCTTTACTTACTGAACTACAAGTGAATATTTTTTATCAACTCAAAGTAACGGTTTGTTACAGCTTGTGAGACTTAAATCAATCTAATTATTTATACAGCACAGTTCTAATTACTGACTGTTATTGATTAGTATATAGTTAGGACCAATTATCAATAATAAAATCATTAGGGAGCCAGAATTGTTACTTTAAAAATGATTCCTTAGGCTCTTTCTACAATCCTTGGTAGAGAGGGGAATCATGTCGATTTATAAGTAACCTATATGCGTTAATGAGTGTGGACAAACAAAGCAGCGACGGTTACCTGGGTGAGGTCGCTTATCTCCTGCTCTCGTTGTCGTAAAAGCGACTGCAGCCGGAGGAGCTCTGCCTCCATCTCACTGTGTTTCTCTCTCATCTCCTGTTGTTTCTGCAATGCTGCCCGCTCTGAACGCTCCAGATCTCGGAGCTCGGCCTCGTATTTCTCCCTCAAACGCTTTATCCTGCACACACATACATAACATACAAATTTACATTCAGTTCGAAAAAAACCACAGTCCTTCCGCCATATGTTAAATGGATGGGCTTATATGTAAATGGCAGTACATCCGGATTACAAATCGTCTAGAAAGAGCTCAAAAATGTGGCCCACAAGTATTAGTTTTATTCAAAACTTATAAAACTCAAAACTGAAAGTATACAGATAGCAAACAGGATGCAAAATTGACATTTGAATGAAATGTAAGGAAAATCAAAGCTGAACACCAGTCTTCAGTGTCACATGTTCCTTCAGAAATCATTCAACTATGTTGAAGGTGTAAATTACAATAAATAATTTCACAGAATACAGTATATTTTTAATTATAATTTAACTCATGATGGTCTACAAGCAAACTGGTCAGAAGGGAAATGAGTAGCACATACTGCGTCTTACAATCTGTGCTAACTCAAAACACATGGACATTTACTTCTACTGAAGTGCATGTGAGAAGAACTGTAACATCCTGTGCCACCAGAGACATTTAAGGACACACAACCAGGAAAGTGAAACACACCGGTTGTCAGACGCTCTCTCACACTCCTCTCTTGCTCCTCTAGTCTCCTCCTCTAGTCTCTGAATGGCCAGCTCGATCTCTTTGTCTCTCCCTCGACGCACTTCCTCTTTAAGCTCCCTTTCTCTGCTCAGCAGCCATGCTTCCTGTGAGAGGAAACACAGTGTTCTGAGATCACCACAGGGACTTTTTATCCTTACATACACATGCAGTTGTAAAGCTTCTGTGACTTTGTTAATTAATACAGAGATATTTGACAAGATTTGATAAACACACTAAACCCGAGAAATTACACCAAGCAAGTTACTCAGTTACCACCTTTAACTCCTGCTGACATAAGATGGAAAGATGGATTATAATAGAGTAAAAATAGAAGTAAAATAGAGTAAAAAAAATACAATAAAAACTGTAATATTGTGAAATATTATTACAATTTAAAATAGCTGTTTTTGATGCTCAAGAAACATTTCTTATTATTATCAATGTTGAAAAGAGTTGAGAAGCCTAATATTTTTGTGGCAACAGTGATCCTTTTTTTATTTATTTGATGGATATAAAATTCAAAAGAACAGTATTTATTTGAAACTGAAATATTTTGTAACATAATAAATGCCTTTATTGTCACATTTGATACATTTCTTGCATCCTCTCGAATAAAAGTATTAATTTGTTAAAAATAAAAAAATCTTACAAGCTTTTGAAAAGGAGTGAAAAAATATGCATAGAACAAGATAAAATGTATAAACTCATCATTTCTGCTTGATAGACTTGTGAAGACAAACACGCACCTCTTTTTTCATATAATTTTCTTCCCATGTCTGTTTCTCAATCTCAAGTCTTTCCTTCAGGGCCTTTATTTCAACCTAATGTGAAAAACAGCCAAGAACACAATTAAAAAGAACCAAAAGAACGAGACACTATTCTATATCACCACAAAAAAAGGTGCTTTCATGCGACCTCTGCAAACATTGCACCATCAAACACATTTACACATCTCTAAACAGACACGTACAGTAATTTGAGTTCTGTGCCTGAAAGCCTCAGGCAAAAAAATAAATAAATAAAATGACTGGGTTTAGATGATGCATGGAAGGAAGAAAAGATGAGTGCTGATTAGCATGAGAGTTATTCAGAAGACATTTCCTGACACCTTTAAAACCGGATGGTATCAGTGATACTGAAAGTTGCAATACATTTACTTCTGGCTTCCTGTTTCTTGTTGATAGTTTGTTTATTAAGACTGACTGCGTCACATTTTAATGCGTGTATGCCGTTTAATTGGTTACCAGTGCTTTGTATGACTCTTTACAGTGCATTTTTTGGGCATTGCTCAAACAAAAAGCATGTTATCTGCCGTGGTACAATTTCTGAAAGTCATGCACACAGCCTGAAAGACATAGTTCACCACAAAATGAAAGATATGTCATCAATTACTTGACCTCATGTCCTGCCAAACATGTCTGACTTCCAAAAAAAAAAAAAAAAGGAAAAAAAAAATACAAGCTACTTTTTTCCATACAATAAAAGTGATCACACACGCCCACTTTCAAAGAAAGAGGGTAAGTAAAATGATGAGAGTATGCTTTAATACATATTTGTATGTACCAATATGACTAGATTTTGTTGATGTTTTACCTGGTGTCGTCTCTCCTGCTCTTCTCTGCTCTTCTCCAGCTCTTCTCTCAGTGCTCTTGCTGCCAAAGAGTTGTTCCCTTCCAACTGCTTCCTTAAGTCCTCCAGCTCAGCATGCTGCCTATATAACACACAAACACAATTCCATTTAGTTATAACTTAACTTTCATCTAGTCCCTCTTTTGGACACTCAAAAACCACAAAAAAAAACAAAATTTTTAAAACAAGATAAAGTCACTTAAGAAATCAATTTGACTCGTTTTTTCTAATATTCTTACATTTCTTACTCAATTGTCAAATACATTTTTTCATGTTTTAAGCATAAATCTGAATAACTTTAGTCATGTTTGCTAAGAAAGAAAAGTTAAATCTTTCATCTTTTTTGATATTTTTACATTTTAACATTGAATAAAAAAAATCTATCAATTATAATAACAACATGAAAACACATGGACGTTTCTTTAATTATTTTAGAAGTTATCTGCTAAGACTATTCCTGACTAGAAACACAGTTCAGTAATTTGACCTTAAATAACCTTTGAACCTGACCTGGCTGCCAGCTGTGTGATTCGCTCTTTCTCCTCTGACACTTCTTTATACAGACGTCTCCTCTGCTGCTGCAGCGAGTTCTCCTCTTCCTGCAGCTGTTTCTCAAACCTGAGACACAAACACACAATTATTTTCTCAGTTGTGCATAGACTTTCACTGAATGCGTGTTCTTAATTTCAATGTATGGGAAATTAAGACTTCATTCTTGTTTTATACACAAGGATTTTGTGCCACTTACATAAAACCCAAAATCCTTGCAAATCCCTTATCCACATAATACCCACTTAAACACTGAGCAAGAGGTGTGTTTGCGTACATTTTGCTACTGATCTTGGCAACAGTAATTGAAGACAGGCAAAGATTTGGGGGATTTTTTTACCTTATGATCTTTCAGCCATTATCTTGCCTTATTTTTGTGAATAGGACACAACTGTTACATGAAAACATGTAATCAGCACTCTTTTTTAATTTGGGAATGTGTTTGTCCCAAGCATCTTATTTGCATAAAGTGAAACAGGGAAATAAACAATGCAGAAAGTGCAAATTACATTGTTTATACTATATATTATTTCCCGCACATATGGTCACACTTTCCCATCTGCTTCTCTTTCTGTCCTACACACATAACCAAATAAACACACATACTCATGTTGATTTCATTATCCCCTATGAATAATTCACAATTCTGCCAGAAATCAGTTATAGAGAGCGAGTTCACTTTTCAGGACTGAATGGAGAAATTAATAGAATGTGGGAGGAAAAATATGCCTCCTCAATAAAGCCAAACACATTTAGGCTTACTTGCTTACATTGACTTTTATTCACGATCCACACAAAAATTGATGGAATAGTTCACCAAAAAATTAAAAGGCCATTATTTACTCCCTCTCATGTTGTTTTAAATACTTTATGCTGTTATTTTTTGATGGAAAATAGTCAAAGCTAGTGTGTGATGCGTGTTCACATCCAGATGATGCCAATTTTGAAATCTGGACATAAACTCTTTGAACACAAAGTATGGAGGGGAAATTACTACTTAACCTACTGTTCAAAGGTTTGAAGTCAAAATTTGTATTTATTTTTTGAAAGAAAATCACTTTTATTCAGGAAGGATGCAATAAAGTGATCAAAAGTGACAGACTAGACATTTATGTTACGAAACATTGCCATTTCAAATAAATGCCATTCTTTCGAAACTTCTTTTCTTCAAAGATTAGAATGATTTCTGAACGATCATGTGACACTATAGACTGGAGTAATGGCTCCTGAAAATCCAGTTGTCATCACAGAAATAAATTGCATTTCAAATTAAAATAGAAAACATTATTTAAATTGTAATAATATTTCACACTATTAATGAATTTGCTGTATTTTTAGCAAATAAATGCAGCCTTGGTAAGCATAAGAAAGCTCTTTACAAAAAAAATTGTGCTGAAGACAAACCTTTGAAGAACGGTAGTATAAATTTCATTCTGGTCTTGAAATCGATCATATGGCTTCAGAGTCTTAAGGGTGCTTTAAAATTAAAATGATTACAATGTTGCTTTTTATTCTTGGTGCGGTTCGCTTTCACACGGCAGTTTCTAAATGCACCAAATTTGTTAATACAAGTCACGCGCGAGTAATCTGTTCTCTCATTGGTCCAAATTCCACGGTTTATTTTCTGGGATTCCAACGCTGTCACAGCTGTCATCCGTCACGACAACAGCTTCGCGGGCTTATTGTAGCTGTCCTTATATTAATTTATAATTTTGAGCAGGAGTACAGGATTAATCGGGAAAACATTTTTAAAATGCACCTACTAGGAAGAAAAGCAATAAGACGGCATTATAAAATGAAAAAGTGAGCTTTGATTTTGAATGGCGAAGATGTGCTTACCCACAGACATTCTCAGGTTCATTTTGAAGTATTAACAAAACAACAAAGCTAATGCTTTTCACGAAACTTATGTAATTACCCATTATACATCTAGTCATTTTATAATGCCGTCTTATTGCTCTTCTTCCTAGTAGGTGCATTTTAAAAATGTTTTCCCAATGAATCCTGGACTCCTGCTCAAAATTATAAATTAATATAAGGCCAGCTGACAAAAAAAAAAAAAAAAAAAAAAAAAAAAGGCTGTTTCGTTCTATCCTGAGGGATGACATGTGTGAGAGCTAAGTGGAATCCCGGAAAATAAACTGTGGAACTTTGACCAATGAGAGAACAGTTTACTTTCGCGTGACTTGTATTAAAAAATTTGGTCTGTGCCGTGTGAAAGCGAACCGCACCAAGAATAAAAAAAAAGCAACATTGTAATCATTTTAATCCCTGTTTCGGAACAAAGCAATCGATCTACAGGTGTGAAAGCACCCTTATAGAGCACGTTGATAGTGCTTTTATGGTGCATTCTGCTTTTTTTTATATTGGGTTTTATTCTGTTTTGTCAGGAATAGATGCATGAAGAAGTGCTGACAGAAGTTTGTATGTGAAATAAAACAGTCTTTGTGGCAAATCGTGGTTCAGTTATAAACCGGGTTTAAAAAAAAAAAGTCCTACTTCATCTTTCAACAGGAAATACACCAACAGAAAGTTCGTAGTACAGCAGGGTTAGTCTTCAATAAAAAAAGATTCTTTAAAAACAGCAGACTCTTTAGTCCTCATTGTGATAACTAAGTAAATATTTAGCTTTAAAATCATGTCTAGTCAGTTTCCTCGGTCGCTTTTTTCCATTCTCTCCCAGTTTTAATGTGTGTGTGTTTTCTAACATCTGTGAACACATCGTCTTGGCTATCCGTCTCTGTAACTGGTTTGATCTCTGATGAACAGATGTGTATTCTGTGAGCAGATGATTCTGTGCACTGGACACATGCGAGTATGTAAGGGTGTGCGTACCTCTGCTTGGCCAGTTCTCTCTCTCTCTGGCACTGTTCATTTCTTTCTCTCTCCAACTGCTGTCGTAATTCCTCGGTCTGTCTGACGTAACGTTGGGCGGCCCTCTCGTCTGCCTGAAGCAGCTCTGCCTCATGAAGAACTCTGAGTTTCTTTAGCTCCTGCTTGTGTTTGGAGATGAGTTTCTGAATCTCTGGCTCCAGCCCTGAGAGCATACAGCAGGAGACAGTTATGCAAACATTATTCAAAACTAACATAAATGTTTGCAATAGCATTGAAATAATCAGGGAAATTCCAATGGAATTCAAAGGAGGAAAATAATAAAACTACTATTGACACTATTTGCTGGCGTAATGTTTGAATTATAAGGGGATCCAAAAAGTTAACAAGGAAAATCTAGGATTTCTGGTGTCAGACTTTTCAGTTCAATCAAAACTCCAAAAAAAAGAAAGAAAAATCTGCTAGAATTTTAATTAAGCATTGTATGAACTTGGCAAAATATTCGAAAAGAAGGTGCATATATATATATATATATATATATATATAATGTATATATTAATATATATATATATATTATTTATTTTTTTTTTTTTTTTTACCACAAGCCATGTTATGCAATTAACAAACGATCTTGGAGAATGTTATGACATTATAAGCCATTTCATCCTTTTCTTAATGCCACAGATATAAATTATAAATGTGTGACACATTTTGGCAGCTGGGTTTAGAGAAACAGGCAGGCTGGGCTGTAATGAATATTGTTGAAGGGTGCGGTGATCCGATTCCAGAGAGATGTGGCACTGGTGTGAACAGACGCTTGTTGTTGGACTCTGCTGACCTTTTACAGTGATCTCCTTGATCTTTTTGGTCTTCTCATCAATCCATTTCTCCCGGCGGATCTTTTCCGTGGCACTCATTAACTCTTTCAGCTTCTTAATCTCCTATGAGGAGAAAGAGAGAGATGGAAGGAGGGTTAAACAAAGACAAAACCTCAGTCATGGCAGGATACAATGTCTAATGGGTTACTGTAAAGAAATATGTTACATAAAAGTGTAAAATCTGTTGTCATTTACTCAAAACCATTTAACTCCAAACTTTTAATGTGTTTTAATGGAACACAGAAGAAGAAAATGTGCAGAATGCACTGGTCACGGTCATTGTCTAATTACAGTGAATGGGCTCTGATGTCTTCTAGAGTTAAAAAGATGCAAAAACACCATAAATGTATCATAAATCTAAGTCATAGGATAGCTTTGACTGAAAAACTCAAACATTTGAACCTTAATGATAAAAGCAACGATGTCTGATTTGTCAGTGAATCGTTCAAACGGGCTTTGTTCAATTCAATTCAATTCAATTCAAGTTTATTCGTATAGCGGAACATTTTGTGAGCTGGATCGATCATTTAAGAATAATTCACTCATGAATCATAGGTCAGTACTTCTCTAATGCACGTGCCAAGGTGACCACAGCTAGTATGTCAACATTTTTACTGAATTACAACTTAAGTTTAATTTCCAAAGTTCCAAAGCTATCTACTTTAGAAGACCTGAGCATGGTCATATGGACCACTTTTAAGATGCTTTTTTCTTTTTAAAATCCCCAGTCACCATTCATTGTAATTTCACTGAATCAAGTGACCAACACCACAGGAAACGATACAAAATAAATAAATAAATAATGAGGGTTTTAATTCTGTGACAAAACGATTGGTATAATTTGAACGTAAAAGTAAGACTGATAACACTTGGTTAACTGATGTAGTCAAACTACTTGTTAACCGGTCTTAACTGGTACTAAGTATGAACAGGCCTTGGTATAGTACAAAAAAAATATTATGTCACAATATTAAAGTTCCTAACGCATTACTTTCGGCAGGCACACATAAAGTGCTTTGCTTTCGCATAGAAAACAAAAGGTCTCCCTGACATGGTGCTCAACACGAACTGCGGTACTGAAACACGCATTTTCTTTGCGTGGACATTTGGGCAGCATTTTGCAAATCTTCCCACAGAGCGATGTAGGTATGTAGGGGCGTGTTAGAACGAGCCATTTTAAGGGGGCGTGGCAGAGTCTTAACTTTGATAAAGTATATCTCTTTGGGTTTGAGACTTTATCTTTGCAACTTCAGGGATCTTATCTATACACAATCAGCTTGTAACACTCCAAAGAGAAAGGAAAACTGGAAAACGCATCATATGACCCCTTTAACATTAATGGCCTGTTTATGTAGTTGGCCTCTTACAGTTGTTACAATGTTATGATTTGATCTGTGCATTTTGCCACGGTGTTGAGGATACACTAGAGCAGAGGTCCCTAAACCAAGGGCCCATGGGCTAAATTTGGCCTGTGACGTCTTTAATTTGGCCCACCTTTTTTATATCACAAAAGAGGGAAAAAACATGCAGTTGGAGCACATCTTTCTTTCTAATTTGACGTAGTGTTTTAACACTTTTTGTTTTATTTTTGCATTAAAATGTATAGAATTTAAGTCAATTTGATAAAAAAATTTTTTTAAATTGTAATACAGTATAGTTGAATATAATACAACAATTAATATCGACCCATGGCCCTCTATCAAGTTTTTGGTCACACTTTATTTTAAGGTCCAGTTCTCGCTATAACAAACCTTTAACTATGACTTTTGCCTCAGTAAACTTTTTAATTTGCTGCTTATTAATAGTTTGTATGGTAGTTGTTAAGTTTAGGTATTGGGGAGGATTAGGAATGTAGAATAAGGCATTAATATGTGCATAATAAGTACTAATAAACAGCCAATATACTTGCTAATAAGCAACTAGTTAATAGTGAGAATTGGTCCTTATGCTGAAGTGTTACCAGTTTTTTGGCTCTTCATAGAAAAGAGTTTGTGCATTTCTGCACTAGACTAGAGCAATCATTTCATTTGAACAGCATGATGAATCAATAATGAATGTATGAAATATATAAAAGTATTACACTTCAGTAATTAATGCAGAGCTGTTTTAAGCTTTAGGCAGCACAAAGTTATTTATTTTTCCTATTTCTGTATTTTGTTTCCATCTTAATCATATGACAAATGTAACATGCACTTAACTCCTTCCCATGTAAGATGGGAACACCAAGATACACTGATGAAATGTTCAGCACTTAAAATGTAACTAACAATGATGGTATCACACATCATTTGCACAAACATGGGCTGTGGAATGCAGAAAAAAGCAAGGTCTCGAAACCAGAAGTTTGACTTGGAAATAATCCTGTTATTACAATAAATCATCAAAAGCCAGCAGGCTACTTCCTTGAGGTTAAAAAAAAAAGCATGCAAGGTCAATGGCTCCAAGCAAAATGGAAAGTCTGCAAGTCTGTGTTAGATAAGAGGAATAAAAGAAAGGAAATGACAGAACATGGGAGTGATGAGGGGTTAGATAGAAAAAGAGTTACCTCACACATGGGACCCAGAATTTGCCACACCTACAAGCAGACAGAAGGAAAGATAACGACAGAAACACAACAAATGCAGAAAGATAGAAACAGTTAGCAGTGGCAAAGCAACACGGCACGTGAACATGCACTTGATGTTAATATGCACATACTCAAGCTTATGTGCGGAGATACAGTTAATGACAGCAGCAGAGAAAACCACAAACCAGTGGACACAATAGCTGTAGAATCCAACACACACTATGGCTACATAGGCTATAATACACTTAAGCAGACATTTAAAGCTTGATGGCCCCCTTGTGGCCAAATGTTGCTCAGACACACCTCCTCAATCACATCACTACACCAACATCTCAAAACATGAATAAACTGAACTCACCAGCTCATGTTGCTCCTGCATCTGAGCGATCTTCTTTGTGTATTTCTGATCCACCTGCTTGAGTTCTCCCACTACTTCCTCACAACGTTCGCTCAGGGCCTTTTTATCATCAATCAGCTGAGAGAGCAAGAGAGTTAATACATGTACAAACTCATCTACTAGTTAGACATACACTGCCATTCAAACGTTTGGGGTCAGTAAGGTTTTTTTTTTATGTTTTTGAAAGAAGTCTTTTATGGTTATCAAAGCTGCATTTATTTGATCAAAATATAGAAAAAAACAGTACTATAAGTGATATATTATTCCAATTTAAAATAATGGTTTTCTATTTTAATAACTTTAAAAAAAAAATATTTCTGTGATGCAAAGCTGAATTTTCATCAGCCATCACTCCAGCCATTTCTCCAGTCTTCAGTGTCAAATCCTTCAGAAATCATTCTAATATGCTTCATTATTTGAAAACAAATGGGAAAACAGTTGTGCTGCTTACTGACCTTGTGCATTGCATTCTGGGGATTGGCTGGTATGTAAAAGATGTGATGCTGTCTAATATAATTATGCTATGTACATGCTAAAATATGCTTATGAAATCAGAAAAGCTATTAATACTTCTTGTTTACATGAAGAAACCTATTTTGAACGGACTAAATATCACACGCTGAGTTGTTTAGAAGCTTGTTTCATGCATGTGGTGCAATAATTCTTGTTTTGGTCTTTTAACACGAATAAATCAGATGCAAAACAGACTCAAGGTTGTTTACGCCTCTAAGAGCAGCGTGAAACATATATGTGATTTACATATCTATTCAGAAAGGTATTGACTGTGTTAATGGCTAGATCACAGTCGAACATTTATCACCAAAGACCTCACTTAAGCAAGTCGCTTCTCTGGACGGCCATGTGGATATTGTCCAAAGGCAGCAATTTAATGTAATGTAATTTAATTTAATTTAATTTACAGAACCGAGTGTTACAAAGCAAAATGTAAATAAAATACTAAAAATTTTAACAAAATAAAAGGAATATAAGTTAACTTTACATTTAACAAAAAAAATTTAAATATGTGAAATAAAAATAAACGGATGAAAAAAATAAAAATATAAAATGATTAAACGATTCGGCTAATGCCAATACAAACATTGAAGTAAAATGAAGTACTAAAATAACGAAATCTAAATAACTGAAACATAAATTACCATTATAAAAACTATAGAATCCTAAAAAAGCAAAAAAAGGCCAAAAAACATTAAATAACTAAATAAAACTTTAAATTTAAGTGAAAACAGAAAATATAAAAATGAAATTTAATTCAAAATATTAACAAAAACTACACACACACGTATATATAAATAAATATATATACATGCATAATAAAATGTTATATTTTTTTGTATGTAATATACATACACAAACATTAAATACAATAACATATTAATTGTATTCATATAATTTAGCATTTTTATCTTAAATATGGCAAAAATTGTATTTCTCCGGTTGGTACAGCTAAAGTGCAAGTATATTCTAGGGAAAAACAATGAGATGATGCTTTTATCAATAAGGTGATTGGCTCTTTTAACTCTTTTGCCACATTCAGTACTGTGATTTCACCAATACGCTTGGTCACTATACTTGAAAGGCAATTTAAATAAATGGGAACTATTTTGGAGCTTGAAACCCCCAGTTCCCATTTATTTTATTTGCATGGGGGAAAAAACAAATCATACAGGTCTGAAATGACAAATAGCTGAACTAACCTTTAATGCATAATCAACATCATTTGGGTCAAAGCGGCTCGGGGGGGGGGGGGGGGGGGGGGGGGTGGGGGGGGGGGGGGCCGGGGGGGAAAAGCGTGATAAAAAGAAGAAAACGAGAGTGAGAAGAGAGCGTGTTCGAAATGAGGGGGTGAAAGTCAGTGGACGTCTGCTTAACAGGCAAGCCAGAGGTTGCCAGGGCAACATAAACAATGTCCTGCAGTGATTAATGAGTGTGAGAGTGACTCTGGTGGCACTGCCAATTACCTCAGGCTCGCGCTCCCTCTGTCATATGGAGAACGTGTAATGGAACACAGCCTGTGGCGCTACATCAAGGGCAGGAGGTCAAAGATTTAATTAGGTGGGAGTAAATGTCAAGGGGAAGAGGCGAGCGGCGAGATTTTGTCACAAGAGTAAACTGGAACTGTGTGTGTGTGTCTGTGCCTCAGTAAACTCATTGCACTTTTATGAGTGTGTGTGAAGAACTGGTATAGTATAAAATAGTGCTCTCAGACTCTCTTAGGCCAAACACACGCTACACAAGTGCACAAATGCATATGAGAATGCTTGACCAACAGATGCACTGCAAGCGCACAGCTAACTTTTCTAAATCTCCACCATCACAGTAGTTGACCTGAAAGAGAAAACTGGCCATAAAAAACAAGATTTGTTAGTTAATGTAAACAACCATGTTTTTTTTTTTTTTTTTTTTTTTTTTTTTCCCTTTTTTTTTTTTATTTTTTTTTTTCTTTTTTTTTTTTCCTTTTTTTTTTTTTTCCCCCCCTTTTTCTAGCACTTCTTGCACGTCATCTTACTGTTTTTACTTTATGTATGTATTTATCCAAAGTTCTGTCATGAATTTCTAGATGGTGCAGTCCAAAAGGTCTAACTCAATCTGACAATGTAATCATCACATTGTGCGGCTGATTGGTTCTTTTTGTATCAGCAGCCAATGAGATCAACATTCAAATACTTGGCTAGTGTTTGCTGTAGCAGTTGCAGCTTGCTTCAGAAACCCTCCACCTTCCTCATCTCCACCTGTATAGATCTGCTACGGGATGATTCATGTATGTTATATACGGGGTTTATTTCATATATGATATATGTGCAGCAGCAGTATTTCTTTCATGCTCACAGCATGTTGTGGACGTACTGGCAGCAAGGTTATTTTAGTAAACGAAAACTAAAACTAAGACGAAAACGATGATCGAAAAAAAATTTCGGTAACATGAAATAAATAAAAAGTCAAAAATAGGTGAAAAAACTAAAATGAAACGTTATAAAACATTATTGAAACAATTAAATTAAATCATTTTCGTAATCATTACGTTATCATTCCGTGTTGGAAAACTATATGAGCTGTGTGGTGTTTTAGGGATGGGGTTATCTGACGGAGAGACGCAAAGCAGTTTAAAGCAGAGTCCTGCATGGGTCTTGTTTTGTAAACCCTGCATCTGCAGTACTTAACAGAACACCTGACCCGTTAACCGACAGCAATACTAATTTAATTCTGTACTCGAATAGACCCTTTTGGCATAAAGATCGCGATTCGCAACCCGGACCGCACCCCACCGCATTAAATCTACTACATCAGGTAGACAAACTTATTTATCTTCTCATTTAACACAAGAAATCAAACCAATATTAGACATTCTAAGTCGGTGCTTTGAAGAAAAACAGACATGCAGTGCAACATGATAATTAACAGGAAAAAAGATGAGAACGTGCATCCTTTCTGTAAACAACAAAACTTTTGCCTAGCATCTTGTGATCACTCTGCTAGGCTTTCGGACAAATGTGGATAGGCTAAATCACATCATAAACACGCTAATAATTCTTCATAAATGAAAAAGAACATATTCAAATATGAGCCTTAATGCGATTGCCATTATTATTGAATTTCATTAGTCACACTTATTTATGCGCGTTTGTTCACGGGAAAGTGAGCAAGACAAGACGGTTACAATATCATGATTATTATATATTCAAATAAGAAAATAGTTAAATAAGACATCTAATATAACCACATTAGGCTACATTAATTTTCATATTAAATATCTCAACACACATTATTCAGTCAAGTGCTTTCAGATATGACATTATTAAATTAAGTGCAACTTGTGTAGGTTTAAGAGACTTATTTCAAAACATTAAAAAAACATATCTTACTGACCCTAAACTTATGAATGCTAGTGTATATAAATGCAAACTAAAAACAGTTTCAGGGTTTTTAAAAATATATTTATGGTCTGTAACATGAGGCCATGGGTGCTTAGGACTGCGCAACTATATAATCACATTCACACACACCTAGATTATGGTATATAAAACATATTACAGAGAAACTACTACTGTTATACTTTAAATAAAGCTTAAAGAGCAATAGCTCTGTCACTGAGGAGCTCAATGAGCCTCAAAACCAGCAACAATCCCAAAATCTGAACATCCTCCATCTAGGTGTTTGTGAACACAAGACACAATACATGGTAAAAAGGGTCAGTCTGCTGTGTGCTGATTTGCTAACCATATTTGGGCTCTGACTGTGACTTCAGTACTTTACTGGACCAAGCATCATGGTCGAATTCAAGCCAAAAGACAGAAGCATTGGGTCTTTTCTGGAATTCCTGGTAAATTAATAGTTCAACCAAAAATGAAAATTTTGTCATCGTTTACCCACTCTCAGACTGTTCCAAACCTGAGTTTCTTTCTTCTGCTGAGCACAAAAAAAGACATTTTGAAGAATCTTGGTAACCAAACAGTTGAAAGTAGCCATTGACTTCCATAGTATTTATTTTCCATAAATGGAAGTCAATGGCTACCGTCAATTGTTTAAATCCTTTTTGGCTGAACTATTCCCTTTAATCATTTCTGAGTCTACAATAAACAAACCTCCACTCACGGCAGTCAGAATCGAAGCCTCTTAGGTCAAGCTCTCGCATTTAAAACCCTCAAAAAACACTTCATCCCTGCCTTTAGCGAGAGCCAGGTTTCCGACGAGAGGAGCTAACGGACATAAAGCTAGCGAAGAAACTTCAGACAATTCAACAACAATGGTAATGAGGGGAGCTAATTTATTCACCATTTGACATTTAAGGAATGCCAATAAGATATTTAAATATCATCAAACTTACTTGGAGACGGCACGGCTGCTGTGTTGCCATGGGAACAGGACGTTTCAGCACAGCTGGACGTGCCGGATGAAGTGATGTAATACTTCCCGAGCATGTATGCTTCCCCGTGGTGTCACTGAGTCCGAAGATCTTCACCCCCACCGCGCGCAGGAGCTGATAAACGGAGTGCACGCATTCAGAACCAGAGACACCGCCGCCAACACGGAGAGGAACGCCTTATGATCCCCACTGAAAACACACACACAGGGCAGACATGCTCTTCTTACATATGCATGCAAACGCTGAATATAAAACAGCAGAAAGACAAACCCCTTATGATTTGAACTCAAAGCAAACACTGTATAATAGCATAAACAGGCATGATGCAACAAATCCTCCATGTTAAGCTGAGTTTCTTTGCAATAACACACTTTGTTGGTGTTTCCATTTGGATTTCTGTCATGTCGGAAATCTTACTGCTCCAAATACGTTGCGTTCCATTTAGCTCAGAATTTCACACTTCTTACTTGGTGAAGTGCAATAGAACATCAAGTTGCAATAGAACACGTGACTTGGGAACTTGGAAATCCACAACTACTACTAAATGCATCATGGAGTCAAAGTTCCTACGTTAGATGGACCTGATTAGCCAAAGTCTGCAAGGACAAATGCAAAAAAACACGGTAGAAGATTGAACACTCAAAAAACAAATACTATGTTTGTCGTTTTGTTTATTTATACACCAGATTAGAAAATGCTACTCAATCAAAAGTCAGGAAATATTATATTCAGTATACTTCACATTAATAATATTAATAAAATAAAATAAGAGAAAAAAAGACAAAGTTTCAAGACTGTGTACTTAACATATTTAATGATGGAATTAACTACTCTATGGAAGTATTTCCTTACAAAATTAAAATAAAATGCTTAAAAAGATCAAAATAAAAAAATCTAACTCAAAACAGCTGCTCAAATGATAAATCAAATGCTCAAATGCAATTTATGTCCTCATTCAGGAAAGCATGAAACTGTATCAAAAATCTAAATTAAAATCAGTTGTTTGATATTAATTTCATGATCACTAGATAAACAGGTAAAAATAAATCTGTAATTCAATGCCAAATCATAAATCAAATGCGAGCTTGAGCGCGTAATAGGCTCTAGCCTAATACGTCTGCATATAGCCTATATTGAAGTATGGTTAATATGTTATATTAATCAATTTAATATAACGTTTTTTTAATATAACGACTAGTTGACTAGAATAATCTTTAGTAGAGGGCAGGCCTACTTAACACAAGGAAGCTCTCCATTTTTAAAACAAAATGCTATAGCCTAATGACATTACAAAAAGTGCGACAGCTGCAAATATATCGTTATTGCACTGCACGAGTTATGCATCCGTAAGGAGTCAAATGTTTTTTTTTTATCACCCTAATTAGACTATGAAGAATGATTTGTTGATCTTGTTTACCCTTTAATACATACCTTCCGCAATACATATTTTCAATTACTTTCAAAAAGTGGTAAGGACAATATCCACCCTGGCAAAAAGTGGTGGGGACATGTCCCAACATCCCACCGCAATTTCGCCGATGGGTTTAATAAAAATATTGGCAAAAACAAGGTAATCAAAAAGCCTCAACCTTAACATTTAACGGATTGTTAAAATGTTATCAAATGAAACTTAACAATTTTAGTTTTGGCAAGAGATACAACATGATATTTCTGAAGCCAATATTTTAAAATAATTATCTTATAAAGAATCTTCATGTTGTTATTATAACTTGGAAAGTACAGTCCATGTACAATTCTAATATTATTTCTGTCAAATATCAAGTTAAATTGACCAATTTGGACAATGGTTTTCTCAAAGAAAATAGGAAATGTTATTGAAGTTTTCTCTCGAGCAGATTGCTGAGGGTCATGTTTAAGAGATGCTGAAACACTTTTAGCCATTGTGTACGTTCGGCATGTAGTACAGAAAATGGAATACGAGAGACAGCAGAAACAAGCAGATTTTTATATAGCGTTCTTTGCGATTAAATCCCAGACCCTAGTTTATACAGTGGGTACGGAAAGTATTCAGGACCCCCTTAAATTTTTCACTCTTTGATATATAGCAGCCATTTGCTAAAATCATTCAAGTTAATTTTTTCCCTCATTAATGTACACACAGCAACCCATATTGACAGAAAAACACGATTGTTGACATTTTTGCAGATTGATTAAAAAAGAAAAACTGAAATATCACATGTCCTAAGTATTCAGACCCTTTGCTCAGTATTTAGTAGAAGCACCTTTTGATCTAATACAGCCATGAGTCTTTTTTGGAAAGAATCAACAAGTTTTTCACACCTGGATTTTTTTTGGGGATCCTCTGCCATTCCTCCTAGCAGATCCTCTCCAGTTCTGTCAGGTTGGATGGTAAACACTGGTGGACAGCCATTTTTAGGTCTCTCCAGAGATGCTCAATTGGGTTTAAAACAGGGCTCTGGCTGGGCCATTCAAGAAAAAAGTCACAGAGTTGTTGTGAAGCCACTACTTCATTATTTTAGCTGTGTGCTTAGAGTCATTGTCTTGTTGGAAGGCAAACCTTCAGCCCAGTCTGAGGTCCTAAGCACTCTGGAGAAGGTTTTCGTCCAGGGATATCCCTGTACTTGGCCGCATTCATCTTCCCTCGATTGCAACCAGTAACTCTAATTGCTCAGATTCAAGTTCAGCTTTGTTATGCCTGGAAGCAAAAAAGTCAGATTCCAGACAAGATATTGTTTTGGAGATCCTTCAGATATTATATATGATGCAACAGATAAATACGATTAAGATAACAATTTTCTGATTTTTGTGGGTGCCAGCACAAGAATTAGCAGACAAGTTAGCTAAACAAGTTATGGCAAGAGAAAAATAGATATGCTAATAATGTATAGTAAAGCAGAACTAAAATCAATAATAAAAAGGGGATAAATAATAATTGGCAATGTTATTGGGATAATGCGCAAAAGGGTAGGTATCTACATTTAGTACAGTCATCGGTAGGAAGAGGAAGAAATTCAAGCGGGAGAAGGAAGGAAGACTAGACTGATTGGACATACTGGATTTAACTCATCAATGCATTTAATAGGTAAACATCCTACAGGATTGTGTGATTGGTGTGGGATAAAAGAGACAGTGGAACATGTACTTATTCAATGTAATAGATATGTAAGAGGAAAATAAATAAATGACAGTTTAAAGGGGTCATATGATGCGATTTAAATTTTTCCTTTCTCTTTGGGAGTGTTACAAGCTCTTGGTGCATAAAGAAGATCTGTAAAGTTGCAAAGACTAAAGTCTCAAATCCAAAGAGATATTCTTTATAAAAGTTAAGAGTCAACCACACCAACCTAAAACGTCTCGTTCTAACACGCCCCCACATACCTACGTCACGATGTGGGAAGATTTGCATAATGCCACCCAAATGTTCACGCAAAGAAAGAAGGCGTAACTTTTATTCTCGCTGTAATATTGCTGCTGCCGCCATGTCGTGAAGAAGCTGTGTGATTCGCTGTGAAAGCGAAACTACTTTGTTTGACCTTCAAAAAGAGGACGATATCTGCTTCGTCATGACTGGCGAGATCCGAAGGCTGGTCGCTGAGGAAATACATCAACTTCGCGCTGTGGATCGCCGGATCGGCTTTCACCATGGACGAAGCGTGGTCCAGCCTGGGGTCGTCACATGTTGTTGCCGCAAGCCCGCTGGCCACTCCTTCGTCGAATCTGCCGGCCGTGCCGTTCTCAAGCCCGCCGACTCTGCTCACCAAGCAGACCTCTGCTACACTCTCGCGCCGAAACTATTTTGTTTGGCCTTTCAAAAGAGGACACGACTTGAAATCAGTGGTTAAGTTGTATTACAACACCGTTCCAGAACAGTTCAACCCAATATTTCAGATATGGCATTATTGTAATGACAAATGTCGAGAGCGCATTATTGTAGCGCGGAAGCACATAAATATAATGCGCGAGCGTGAATCTCTCCGCTCGCACACGGATTTCCTTTGCTTTTGCACAAAACCGGACGCACTTAAAAATGTGTCTCTCCTCTAGCTCAAACTGTGCGCACTCAAACTGTGTCCTGTGCACTTGCAAATCTCTCTATGCTCATGCAGATATTATTTTCGCACCTGAATTAAATGTTGTCAAAAGTTATGCACTTTTAAAAAGTAGTCTCAAAACAGATTTGTTCAGGGTCTTTCCTTGATTTTTTTTTAATATATAAACTGGTTATTGTACTTTGTTTTACTAGGCCCATTTTATCTCTTTTATGTTTGTATTTTATTCTTTTCTGTGAATGCAAATATGCATCTCTCTGTAAAGTACTTTGTTAAAACTGTTTTAAAAGGTGCTATATAATTAAAGCTTTAACCAATCAGACCTCCACGACTGACCAATGAAAATCTAATTGGCTGAGTGAACTGAACCTGGAATTTTTTTGACAATCAAAGATGGATCTTTAATTTTTTTCCAGTTTAATAATATTTAGCAATGTCAATGAAATGTAGCCTATATTAGAAATGGCTAGGAATTGGGTGCTTGGATGATTTGTACATATAACCTCTGTCCTGGTTGGTCTCTGAGCAATTTATCAATAACAACATATAAAAACAACATATTATAGTCTATGGCTCTAAAGACTTCATATAAAAGATCAATGTTATGTCATCATATGTCAGATACCTCAACTGAATTTAAAATCATTGCAATAAATTCTCAGTTGGTATGATGACAATAATAAGTAACAATTCCCATCAAATCAACAACAACTGAAAAAAAATAGATGTAAATGATGCAAGATAAATGTTCTGATAGCATCACTGTTTGGACATTTATTGGGAGTTTTTTTTTGTTTGTTTTTTTAATCCAGTGTTTGTTTTCAGTTCAGATTTTAGTTAGATTTTTTTTTCATGAAAACCCACTTCATATTAGCTACACATTCAATGGCACTCTCCTCTAAAACAGTGAATATACAGTTATATGACAGTTACATGTAATTGCATTGTCTGTAAATGCATTAAACACATAGAATATAATGTAGTGTATATGACAAATATGATAAATTCATTATAGTGTTATATTTGGTCTCTAAATCTTAAGTATCAGTTTAGGGAATATATATACAGTATATAATCAATTCAAGTACACAATGCATAGGCTATATGATCACAAGAACTTCATATGCTTTTTTTGTCTGTGTTTAGATAAATCGTTCAGAGGTTTGACAAAACTGTTAAACTAGGTTATTTCCAAATCATCCAAGCACCCGATTGATTTCTAATGTTTGATTATTATGACTAGTAGTATTAAATTGTAAAGAAGTTACAGATCCATCTTTGAAATCTGACTTTTGACAATGTTTAATTTAGGTGCGAAAATAATTAATATCCAGCGCATGAGCATAGAGAGATTTGCGAGTGCACAGGACACAGTTTGAGTGCGCACACTTTGAGCTAGAAGAGAGACACGTTTAAGTGCGTGCACTCTCTCTGGGCGAGAGCAGCGTGTATCTGAGCGCGTGCATCCGGTTTTGTGCGAGAGCAAAGGAAATCCGCGTGCGAGTAGAGAGATTCGCGCTCGTGTATTATATGTACGTGCTTTCGCGCTACAATAATGTGCTCTCGACATTTGTCATTAAAATAACGCCATATCAGATGTGTCCAGCGCATTTTATGGAGGACTGTTTCCTGATCCTGGTAGAATAGACTACAGTGTCGACTGTTCTGACTCACAGACTGTAATTTACGTTATTTTAAAATAATTTGCCACTGACGATTCAAACGCGAGTTTTGAGCAGTGTAGAGTAGGGCTTGTTGTTTGTCATTTCTCCGATCACGAATGCAGACATGGTTTTATGTTTACGGATGCAACGCAATGCGTAACAATACAGTAGAAGTCATTATAATCCGTAAATATGTCCCCACTGGATGCAACAAATGCCTCATTTGTAATGGGTTTAATGTTTATGTCTTGTCACTCCGGCCGGACAGGGCATCACAATATGGTACAGGGGCGTAACATTTCCGTCACACGCTTAAGTATTTGGCCAATCACAACGCTCTGGATAGCTGGCCAACCAGAGCACACCTCACCTTTCAGACCAATGAGCTTTGTAAAAATCAACGCGTTTCAAAAAGTCGGGGCATAGAGGAGAAACAATAATGTACAGTATGTGGACAATAATGTGTTTTTTTAACCTTAAACCGCATTAACACATTTCATTACACCAAATACACAAAATAATGTTTTTTAGCAGCATCATATGACCCCTTTAAGAGAAAGGTAAACAAAGTAACAATTCGATGCTTTTGAACCATGTAGTAAGCTAGGGTTAGTTTATTAATAAAATTTCTCAGACATAAACACTATTAATGATCGGATATATGTAGGTATTATATTATTATTATATATTATTATTCTTGGACTGTGAGGGACTGGGCGGAATGGAGGAGCGGAACAGCAGCACATCGAAAGCCGAGTCCTGATATGTCTGGGGAGTGGCAGGAGGCTCAGGCGTGTTTCCATTACAGATTTGCACAAAACTTTGGCGATATTTTCTGAATGTCGATAAAAAAAGTGACGGCGTTTCCATTAACCAATGTTATGCGGCTAAAACGTAACCTTTTGCCTCTCGCGATAAGTCATGACAACAGATTTTGGTGGAATTTTTACGGATTTTGGCTATATTTATTCAAAAGAGGCTTATGCGTGTATCTTTACAGAAGAAGCAAAGAGAGCCGCTTCAGAAACGTACATGGCGCGGCTGGAATAAACCATAGACTGTATAAAAACATTAACACAAGCATTGAGTGGCCGTAATCAGCTTCAGTGACCGTATCAGAGCCACACTGCACCGCAGTTACATGTGCTGTGTAAATTGTCTAAGTATTAATGGTAGGGAAAGCCCCTTATACTGGAGCGCGGCCACTTATGAAGTGTTTCTTGGAGGTTAGTACGATATAGATCATATGACTTTTTACATACGCCATGTGACCTGTAAATGCGAAAAAGCCGTTTCCATTGCAGTTTTGCGAATTAATCCTTTTTCGCACTGCCTGAAAAACCACCTCATGAGAGCATAAAAACTTTTTTGCGATTTATGGGCGTTTTTGCGAAATTGACGCGTTTCCTCGGCTCACACCTGTTCTCAACCACAGTCACTTCAGTCATCAGCACCGACGTTCACAAGATCACAATCACCTGCATTCTAATTCCCCGCACCTGCTGCAGCTAATCAACTAAGCTCCCCTTTATCAGTGCTCACCTCACACAAGCTCAACGTTTGGTCTACCGTTCACTACCTTGAACCTAGTTTGACTCTCTTTGTTGCTCACCTGTATGTTTCCTTGCCACAGACGTTCCAGTTTCTCCACCGCTCCACGTGATTCCTGCAAGAAAACCAAGCTCTGGCACTTCAAGCTAAGCCCACTGAACCCAGTCACTTGTGCTACTCTCACCTCTCATCACCTCCTGGTTCACTCCATAGTCTCAGTCAATAAAACCCTTGTTTGACCAGTTACCTCTGTGTCTCCTAGCCTGTGTTCATGACAGGAGGAAGGAATTAAGGAAGATAAGTCTCTGATCCATAACCTCCAGTAGATGTCGGTAATGCTCTTTTTAAGATTGCTACATGGCTGCAAGCATGCACAACAGTATGAATATTAATATCTCCAATAAGAATCATAGATGGACAGAATTAACAGACCCAGATTCAATAGTTTTGCTTTATTCAAGACTTGCATTTGCTACATTACTTGAATAGGTTTCAGCATTATATAGGCTGAACCTAGGTATGGTAAACATCCATGGACATTCATATGATAAAAATTTACCTGATGAATTTCAACTATTTGGTATTCAAGGGCCCCCCCCCCCCCCCCAATTTAATTCAGAGAGCCTCCAGACAAAGCTTTCCTCCATGTTGGAGCAGCAGAGGAAGATTCCACGAGTTTGGGCTAAGCAGATGTTGTGGTCATTGGGCCCAAACTCTCCAGGACATTAGCGCAAGCTCCTCCAAAGCAGCATGTTAATGGTACAAATATAAGTAAGTGAAGATACAACACATATTCTCCAAATGTGCGCAAACAGAAAGTGCCTCTATTCAATGATTTATGGTGTATGGGTATGTTAATATTTGGTTAGGAACCAACTAAGAAATTCCTTGGACATTTCAAAATTTTAAAATTGGAACGTACGAAGTTTGTTTAAACCTATTTGCCTTTCAAGGGAACTTCGAACGCATCCTCTATGGGGGTTGGGGAACGCCTCGCGTGACGTGTCGAAGCATACATTCAAAAAACACCACAGTGGCCGCGCAAGCCCATCCACCATACTGGTGCGACTATAGATAAATGGCACCGGGAGAATACGTATTCTTCTGTCTTCACTGATGTTTGTTGAAGCATTGCAATTCCGTGGAAGAGCGATCTCTATCCGTTAATTAGGTCGAGCAGCTAGCAAGCGGTTTAGAGGATGGGCATCCGTGTTCACGTTATTGACACCTGATGTTCAACAACCAATCTATGGTTGTGTGTTTGGGCGAGGAGCATGCACGCGATGTCCTTGAGGGGGCAATCGGCTTGCACTGCGAGCGTTTTTTCCAAGGAAACAAAAGCTCCGCTCTCGTTTGTCTCTCTTTCGAGGAAAGAGGGGCAGCCATTTGCTTCCCGCGCAATGAGCTCGTGGGGATCGAAGGTGGATCTGGCCGATGAGTTTGAAGAGGGATTTCCCTCTCGCGCTAGTCGGCTGTGGACGAGAGTGAGCCGCTGGGGGATGATGTTATTTCATTAACATATAGACTTGTTTGATCTTAGTCTGATCTAGGGGCCAGTGCTCTGCTGGGTTCGGCCCAGGAAGAGCAGGAGATGTCTGAGGAGGGCAAAGAAGCTGAGGCTGAGGCTGAGCCTTCTCAATCCTCCTGCCCTGCGCATGATGAGCTTTTGGAAATTATGGATCACGCCACGGCAAGGCTTGACTTAAATGCTGTCTCAGGCAGTGCTCCCCTCGCCTTAGGGTTGTATTTGAGCTTGCCTCTCTCGTTTGGCCCAGTACCTCCGGGTATCTGTGAACAGATGATTGGGAAGCTCTTAAATCCATGCTATGGTGAGTACAAACGCTAAGCTTTGTGCACTTTCTGAAATCCACATGGTGGTAAGTGTGCACGCTGAACACTTTGTGCACTTTCTAAAATCCACAATGGTAAGTGGGCCCACCCACCCATTAGGACTTGCGCCCTTTCTGAAAGCCTGGCTGGTAAGGTATTTAAAATTACAAGGCGTTATTAGATGTGTTCACTTCCTGAGTTGGTTTAGACCCCGGTACCTTGGGCTCCACTCAATCAGTGTGTCTCTTGTGACACCTTTTGAAGTATCACCCCCCTCACCATTGAGGGTTAGTGTGAGCATGGTGCTTTCTTTTGAGCATTTGAATTCTCTCCCTTCTGAGGAGTTGGATCCCTCGCTCCGTGGGCTGTTCTCGTGGTAGTATTTAGCAGTGCTCCCCTTTATCAAAGGGTTGCCTATGAGCACGCTACTCCTTTTCCTCTCACGTGAGAGTTGAGTTCTCTGTTTTCCCAGAGCACCTGGAACCAGCAGCATCAGGCGAACTAGGCCCTTCCTCCGCCTCTCTGGTGCGCCGAGTTTTTGGCTAGCTTGCAGTACGCTTACCCTTCTGATTTCTAACGATCGTACTGTAGGTCGAGCCCCCCCCCCTCTCGCTGAGAGCTGGGTTTGTTCTCCCTCAGCATGGTAAACTACTGCTAGCCGTTCCAGCACTGGAACATGCTGTAGGTCAAGCCCCCTCTCGTTGAGAGCTGGGTGTTGTGCTCCCTCAGCTATGGTAAATTACTGCTAGCTGTTCCAGCATTATACCTTAGATCGAGTTGAGGACTTCTCAAACATAGTGTTTTGGGATACACCATTTCCATCTATGGGCTGCTCATTCAGAGTGCCACGAGGGCCCCTTAGAATGTTATCTTTAAAATCCATGTAATGGTAAGTGTGCACGTGAAGTCTTTGTACACTTTTTAAAATCCACACTGTGGTAAGTTCGCAAGCTATTACTTTGTGTTCTTTCTAAAATCCTGTATGATGAGGGCTTCGCGTGGCAGCTTTGTGCCCTTTCTTGAGCTGGTTAAGCCCCGGTTCCGCCTTGGGCACCACTCCACATATGTATCCTCTGAATACCTACTTTAACAGGATGTTTGTACTAGGGGTCTGTTGAGACAGTTCCTTCAGCATATGCCGAGCAAGCAGTAGCCCCTGTGTGACAAGCCAAGACTTAGTATGATTCTAGGCTCTTGGTCGTATTCCCTTAAAGGAATCTATTCCTGATTCCAAGCCGTGAGCTCTACCCCGGGCCTAGGAGTTCTGGCCCTAACAGGTAAGTTTTTTGGGGGGTATGTAGCCTAGGCCTTTGGCCGTAGGGGATAATGTCACTGACAGCCGTCTTAACATCAAAGGGGCAACTCCCATGGCAATAGTAAAGTTGGTACTTAGTGCTCGCCATGGTTTCTGGCATGCACTCACCTCAGCATGGTGGCGTGGGTATACCATTCCAACATAAGGGGGGCGGGGGGGTGGGGGGGACCCCTAGAGATGCAGCGTCTCGTTCCCTCTGGGAACCATGGTTACATACGTAACCTGAGATGTTTTATGTACAGTGTAACAGTTTACATAAAATTATAGATTTTAAGAGCAGGTAATTGAACTTAATTGTCTCCTTAACTCTATGACCTGCTCTGTTTTGACTACAGCTAACTAATAACACTGTAAATGCAGGTATTTTCAAGTATATTTGTATATTTATATAGCAAAAGAGAACAGATATTTCTGCTCATTATTAAATTTAGTACATATAACACAGTTTTATGCTAAATGTACTTTTAATCTTTAGTTACCAGACAGGCCACAAGCACTGAATCACTGTTGTTCCTTTCCCCTGGTGACCGACACAACTCAATGAGACGAGGAACAGCTGAGGGGAAAAAAAGGCTCAATTATCTACAGTATTGCATACAGTCTAACTGAAACCTAAATATCATGTCACAGCTTTAAATATTCTGTTCATTTTAAAGATATTAAAAGAAAAAAAAGTTGTCTAGTATTTACAGTATTTTATTTACACCTGTGGTTCCTCTGCTAGGACATCTGAGTGAACTTCAGTCATCCAGTCTAGCTAAGAAAACTGTACAAATACTAAGAAGGGTTTTCCTGAGATAAGCTTGTGCAGCATTTGCAGTGCAGGTGACTCTTTCTTAGTTATGTTTTGAGATCTAATGCAATGACATATATTAAGGTGCCCAAATCCCTTTTGGGCTAAATATGAGCTGTATGAAAATAGTCCGATATAGTTGTTTTGAGCTGCATTGTAGAGCCTGTTATGTTGTCTTGTACCCTTGAGCTGTATGGCTGTCTGTGCAACCAGTGGGTCTCTGCTGAGACGAGCCAGTGTGACGGCAGCTTTCTGTTGAACCCGCTCGCATGCTGCACTCTCGGACGGACTGGAAGATGTTGGCTTCTCATTCAGTAACACCAGCAGCTGCTCGACACCTACATTAAACATTCATAACACTCAAACATTATAGGTCACTTTGAAAAGCTGCATTTACACTGTAATGAACTGGAAGAAACAAAAATATTTGGCTTTGAACGTTTTGCCTACAAATAGTGAATCTGTGGATATTGTGCTTGCATACCCTTCTCCTCTAGAACATCTGCAGTGCACTGCTCCAGAACTGACAGATTTGCAAGGATTGTCACAACCTACGAGGAATGAAGCATTGTGTCATTACAGTGATTCTGGTGAAACAAATACTGCAATATTAAAAAACAAACAAACAAACGAAAAGTTAAAGGGATTGTTCACCCCAAGATCCCAAGATTTGTCATCATTTACTCCACATCATGTCATTCCAAACCTGTAAGACTTTCTTCTTCTGCAGAACAGAAAAGAAGATATTAATTTGAAAAAAACAAACCAAAAAAAAAACTTTTTTTTTGACCTTACAATGCAAAACAAAATGATCCAAAAATGCACTGGACCCCACTGGCATGGTACAGTCATGGTACAGACTCAAACAGAAACATTTTAAAATAGAGACATTTTAAAATATCTTCATTTATTTTTCACAAAAGAAACAATAGCATATATGTTGGGAACAACTTGAGGGTGAGTAAATAATGAGATTTTTTGGGTGAACTATCCCTTTAACTCAAGAACTTTAACCCCAAATGATCAGTGAGTGCTGGTTTCTACTTGCTTCTATTCTGGTATTATTTGGAGTTTAAGGCTAGATTTATCTCAATTATCTGGTCTTGATCACGTTAAAATACTCCTCTACTGAACTCATTACATTTAAACACTCTTTGCCTCCTGCCACCTGCGTTTTGGAAACGATGTGATCGTCAAATCTACTCTGGCGGCCCAAATATGTTCACACATAAACACAGTCTGGTCTAAACAGCGTAGGATTAGTCTGTTCTACTAATCTCTCCTATCTTCAGACGTCTACTGCATCCAGTGGATGTGTCTGCCTAGATACAATCATGTTTGTGCATCTGAACACTCGCTCTAAAAACTATACAGCGGCTTCAATTTGTGATGTTGTGGACAAAGAACTAGATTTTCTATGCCTTTGTGAAACTTGGCATCAGCTAAATGACTGCATCAATCTAAATATGTGTGCTTTATCTGGCTACACTTACATTGATCGGCCACGTTTTCTTGCTGTCATTTATAGATCTGATGTTGCATTCACAGAAGTTACATTGCCTTGCTTCTCATCATTTGACCGCTTGGCATTTAAACTGAATGGTCACTCACCGGTTCTTGTGTTAAATGCCCTGCAAACATGTCCTTGCGGGGCCCATGCTAGCTTTTTGCGGGCACAGTGGGCTAGCCCATCTTATCAAACCTTCAAGTAACACTAAATGTTCTACTGTAGAGCAGTGTAATGAGTTTCTCTATTATTTTTCGCCTAAAATTGTGACTATAACTCTACTGTGCTGAATTCTGAATTAGTTGAGTTGCAACCTCTAAATTTACCTGGTTCTGTTTTTTTCAAGCTTTAATGTGGTTGACTGTGATTTCATTTCTAAATTGTTTTTGTCTATGAATTCTACTATACTTGTATACCCAATCCACTTCCCACTACTGTGTTGCACAACTGTCTATAAGTTATTGTTCCCCACATTACTGCTATGTTTAATGTCTCACTTGATGCAGGGATTGTCTCTCCCGCTTTTAAAGAGGCAGCAGTTACGCCAGTTCTTAAAAGCAATAGGACTGATACTGTTATGTCCAATTACAGACCTATTTCAAATCTACCTTTCCTGGCTAAAGTTCTTGAGCGTGTGGTTGTTGGCCAACTGCAACATCATATTTCTATGAACTGTTTCCTAGAAACATTTCAATACAGGTTTAGATCTGGACATAGTATGGAGACTTCTCTAGTGAGGGCTATGAATGACCTCTTCATTATAGCTGATTCTGGGGGTTGTGGCATTCTGGTTTTGTTAGATCTTAATGCTGCATTTGATACAATATGTCATGCTTTATTACTGGACAGACTTCATAGGTGGGTTGGTCTTTCTGGCACTGTGTTGATTTGGTTTGAATCTTACCTTTCAGAACACTCCAGATTTGTTTATCTGGGTACTAATAGATCTCAGACGGTCCCTTAAGGGTCAGTCTTGGGTCCTATCTTATTTAGTGTATATATGCTGCTTCTGAGGCATATTATCCAAAAGTATGGCCTTGGCTATCATTGTTATGCAGACGGCACCCAGATTTATATTAGCACTCAGCCTGATCTTGCTTCTGTCTCTTCGGCTCTCTCTGACTGTTTGCTGGAAATTAAGGCATGGATGAAACACAACCTTCTTAAGATCAACTGTTCTAAAACTGAAATTTTAATTTCTTAATCTTAATGAAATCCACATTTCTGTGGACGATAGCCAAAGATCCACTTCTGTCCAGGTTCAGAACTTGGGGGTGATTTTTGATGCTCAGCTGACCTTTAATACTCATTTTAAGAACATTACAAAGGTTGCTTTTTTTTCATATTCAGAACAATGCACATCTTCTACCTTTTCACTTTAGGACTGATGCAGAGAGGCTCGTTCATGCATTTATTACATCAAGGCTTGATTATTGTAATTCACTTTTTGCAGGTTTACCTGCAAATTCTATTAAGAGGTTGCAATATATTCAGAATCCAGCTGCACATTTTGACTTATACATCTTCACACCATCACTTTAGACCTGTGCTTTGGCAACTGCACTGGCTCCCAGTCTAATCACCTCAGTTTACATCTATGATTGGGTTGCACTATCAACACCTGCTTGTATATAGTTAATATGTGGCCTTGAAAAGTTTGGAGCCCATCTTCGACCTAACCACAGGCTCTACTCTTCACCACAATGGTAACCCTACAAAACATTAAGACAACAGAAACTCCTGTAAATCCCAACATAACAGAATATGGTAACACTTTAGATTAGAGAACATATATTCACTATTCACTAAGAGTTTTCCCTCAACAAACTTCTAATTTGCTGCTTATTGATGGTTAGAAAGGTAATTGTAAAGTTAAGGTATGTGTAGGGTTAAAGGATCGAAAATATGGTCATGCAGAATAAGGCATTATTAATATGTGCCTAATAAGTACTAATAAACAACCAATATACTAATAATATGCATGTTAATAAACAACTAGTTAATAGTAAGAATTGGTCCTTAAAGTGTAACCCAGAATATTATTCGCAGGTAGCCAATGAAGACCACAAGCTGGCATGATGCAAATTTGTTACATACCTACATAGACAAGTCATGTATCTGGGGTAAAAACTTTGCCAAACAATTTGTGGATAATTCCACTGATGCGACCCCTAACAGGAGCAGTTGAAGGGGGAGACAGAGCGAAATATCCAAAAATTGTATAGTAATTAAGTATTTGTTGTTATTGTACAACTCTGCTGGCTACTGTCTGATAGATTGCATGGATTTTCAACCTTAATCTTTAAACTGTTAAAAACGTTTTTTTTTTAGTTTTAAAACTAAACTTTCTGACCTTGCAAGCCAATATTAATGTTTGTTTTGTACTGATTTCACTGTGGTTTGTAAATTTGTCTCATTCACACATTGCTGTAAGTGTTTTAGCATAAAAAATGACAAGCAAGTCAATTACAAAGTGAAGGAAAGAGGAACGGATCTGTAAATAACTACAAACATGCCAAATTAAAGGAGTACACATTGTAATTTCAAATATGGGGTGTATTTATGTGTCTGTAAAACTGCTAGATCAGAACCTGGTCTTTGGAGTATGGCGTGTCGACTCGTTGGCGGTCTCTGCAGGCCTGTAGCAGGATGTGAACAGCATTGAGCTGCAGGAGAATTTCACATGCCATGCTATCAAAGAATGTGATGTTTGCCAGTGCTGCTGAGGCCAACAGAAACACTTCACCACAGGAAGCAGTCTTACACAGATCTGCAGACACACATGCAAGATGAATGGGTGAACAACTGGCCACTGCTTGGTAAGCCTTTTTAAGTAGCTTGATTGTGGTTTGACAAGCTACATTTTTAAAAGTAATTCAGTTGAATTAGAACTGGTTCACTGAAAAGAAACAGAATTCCTAACACAATCTGGGACAGGTATTTAGTCTTGCTTTCACTTTCAACCATAGTTTTGATATCTTAATGCCTTCCTTAAAGGTGCACACACACAAAAAATCCCTATATACTGTATATACAGTGGGTACGGAAAGTATTCAGACCCCCTTAAATTTTTCACTCTTTGTTATATTGCAGCCATTTGGTAAAATCATTTAAGTTAATTTTTTTTCCTCATTAATGTACACACAACACCCCATATTGAAAGAAAAACACAGAATTATTGACATTTTTTGCAGATTTATTAAAAAAGAAAAAAAACTGAAATATCACATGGTCATAAGTATTCATATTGCTGTGACACTCATATATTTAACTAAGGTGCTGACCATTTCTTCTGATCATCCTTGAGATGGTTCTACACCTTCATTTGAGTCCAGCTGTGTTTGATTATACTGATTGGACTTGATTAGGAAAGCCACACACCTGTCTATATAAGACCTTACAGCTCACAGTGCATGTCAGAGCAAATGAGAATCATGAGGTCAAAGGAACTGCCTGAAGAGCTCAGAGACAGAATTGTGGCAAGGCACAGATCTGGCCATGGTTACTAAAAAATTTCTGCTGCACTTAAGGTTTTTAAGAGCACAGTGGCCTCCATAATCCTGAAATGGAAGACGTTTGGAACGACCAGAACCCTTCCTAGAGCTGGCCATCCGGCCAAACTGAGCTATCGGGGGAGAAGAGCCTTGGTGAGAGAGGTAAAGAAGAACCCAAAGATCACTGTGGCTGAGCTCCAGAGATGCAGTCGGGAGATGGGAGAAAGTTGTAGAAAGTCAACCATCACTGCAGCCCTCCACCAGTCGGGGCTTTATGGCAGAGTGGCCCGACGGAAGCCTCTCCTCAGAGCAAGACACATGAAAGCCCGCATGGAGTTTTGCTAAAAAACACCTGAAGGACTCCAGAATGGTGAGAAATAAGATTCTCTGGTCTGATGAGGCCAAGATAGAACTTTTTGGCCTTCATCTAAGCGGTATGTGTGGAGAAAAACAGGCATTGCTCATCACCTGTCTAATACAGTCCCCACAGTGAAGCATGGTGGTGGCAGCATCATGCTGCGGGGGTGTTTTTCAGCTGCAGGGACAGGACGACTGGTTGCAATCGAGGGAAAGATTAATGCGGCCAAGTACAGGGATATCCTGGACGAAAACCTTCTCCAGAGTGCTCAGGACCTCAGACTGGGCCGAAGGTTAACCTTCCAACAAGACAATGACCCTAAAAACACAGCTAAAATAACGAAGGAGTGGCTTCACAAACAACTCTGTGACTGTTCTTGAATGGCCAGAGCCCTGACTTAAACCCAATTTGAGCATCTCTGGAGAGACCTAAAAAAATGGCTGTCCACCAACGTTTACCATCCAACCTGACAGAACGGGAGAGGATCGGCAAGGAGGAATGGCAGAGGATCCCCAAATCCAGGTGTGAAAAACTTGTTGCATCTTTCCCAAAAAGACTCATGGCTGTATTAGATCAAAAGGGTGCTTCTACTAAATACTGAGCAAAGGGTCTGAATACTTAGGACCATGTGATATTTCAGTGTTCTTTTTAAATAAATCTGCAAAAATGTCAACCAATTCTGTGTTTTTTCTGTCAATATGGGGTACTGTGTGTACATTAATGAGGAAAAAAAATAACAAACGATTTTAGCAAATGGCTGCAATACAACAACGAGTGAAAAATTTAAGGGGGTCTGAAAACTTTCCATACCCAATGCATTATATAGATATATATATATCTAATATATATATATATAGACACATTAAAATAAAAAACTCTCATCATTACTTTTGATCCACTAGAAATGTGTGGTAGTGTGTGTACAGAGACACTACCCCGTGCCTGTGTTTTCTTATTTTCTTTTTGTATTGCGGGACATTTCTAGGCTGAAACCTTTGTCTAGTTGGTGTGAGTTTGAGTGTTGAATCATTTCATCACTTAATGACTTAATAATTTTGACAACGACTTTTACTTCTGGAAAATATAATAAGTTGGATGTTTATGAGGAATCAGTTGCAGAACCAGATTTGCAGCAGCAGTTTGGTAGGTGCTATTCATTGTTTTGACCACAAGATGGCCACAATGTTCACCGGGTTGAAAATCTCCATTCAAAATGTCTCATGAAGTCTGTGAAAGGTAAAAGTGTGCCTGCAACAATAACACACGTCAAGCATATCTGCAGATACATATCTTGGTGCATATCAGTGGAAGCCAATCTTGCTGCCATCCTGCAGAGTTCAGCTCCAGCCCTAATCAAACTCACCAGAAGTAGTTACTCAGGGTGTTCAGGATTACTTTGAAAACAATGGACAGATGTACTGGTACAGTGCTGGAACTGAAGTCTGCAGGAATGTAGGCCACCAGGAGCAGAGTTGTTCACCCCTCGTTAATAATTCATTTTATTTTCTCAACGTGTGCATGTGTGCAAACATTAAACGCTGCTTGAACTCACTTATGAGGGCTGTGACGATGTCTTGCATACTCTCCAGGAAGCTGGCGAGGTGTTGTGTGGAGGTGTGATGGGGGGAGGTGATCTGAGCCATCACCGCCGCAGCCTCCGCTCGAGTCCCCTCCGCACATGTGCTGTCCGTTAAGATGTCTGCCAGAAACAGGATCCCATCCACCTGAGTTACACACCAAATGAACACATCATACTACCTTTGAATTCAACTGCTGGATTAGCTTTGATTTATGTCATATGGCTATTTAACAGTCGTATTGTTAAGATTGATGGATTGGTCATGTGACTTAAGCTATAAAAAAGCTAGGTAACATTTTATTTTGATAGTCCACTTTCTACTATAACTATAAAGGTCTGATAACAATTCTTCCACATTTTCAGATAAAAAGATTATCACTTAGAGTTCCACCAAATATTATAGTTTTCTTAACTCTTCTGAAGTTAAAACATTAGTACTGTGTTGCCTAAAAATTTATATAAACATATCTGAAAACATGCCATCTTTTTGACCAATGACCAATTGTCATTTCATGCTCTAAATGGCAAAATGTTTATTTACACTGCATATCAGTATATGAGAGCTTATACATAAAGTAGTATATAATAAATATAATAATAATAATACATTTTATTTATGGGCACCTTACATGACACTCAAGGTCACCTTACATGCAAATAAATAAAACATAAAAACAGTAACAATAACAACCCCCCCCCCCCCAAAAAAAAAAAAGTACAAACAAACAACAAAATGATCAATTGATCTTCAAGAGGGAGTGGCAGCCAGCTGTGCCAGCATTCACTCCAGAAACATATGAAACTTACAATAGCACATTGTGAAGTCTTATAAACTGTATACAGTATATGACTGTATGATATTCAGTATATGAGAGCACATTGTCTTTTTTTTTTTTTGTCTGATGCAGACTCAGAGCTTCAGAGATCAAAGTGAATCAAACGCATGGTATTTCTGAGCTGAGAGAGATAGGGTTTACGGTAATCTGTGCAGTTTTATAATGGTTCAGTTCATATAATATATCCCCAAACAGTGGCACTGTTACACAAACTATGAAACTACTCACCAGAAGCTAATACTACAACCACATATCACTAATATATTGAGCAGGTGAGAAGATAAATCACCATGCCATATCAGATATGTGAATGTACAAATCAATCCTCTACCTACTCACAAATATATATATATAATTTCCTTTTGTAAAGACACAAACACAATTACATTTTAATAAAAAAATGTCTTTCTATGCAATTCACTTTAAACAGTTAAACATTCTAGTTATAAATATAATTTTTGGTTCTTTGGTAGCAAAAATTTTGTGTTGCTCCTGTCCTTATGAAAAGCTTGAGGAAATGTATGTCTAGAACATGAAGAACACATCACACATGTAAATGTGGACGAGGGGCCAGTTTTGAACCACTGTTTAGTTTAGCTATTAATGATGTCATTTTTATTAGTTTTAATATTTCTACATAGTTTTTATTCATTTTTGCTCCAGTTTTTGTTTTAATTGTTTTAGTAAACTAAATAAACGCTAAATTAAAATGTGACATGTTGCCTATTAGCTGAAATAAAACAACTTATTATTATTGTTGTTGTTGTTTTCAGTTAATTATTACTTTATTTCAAATATAACAATTATTATTTTTTTAAGTTAACTACAATAATCCTGGTTTAAGGCAAAATTCCAGGTTTCAGGATAAAACTGAATAAGTGCTCACATAAATACACACATAGTGTTACAATCATCCTTGTTTTCTGATAAAATATAAAAAGAAAAAAGCAGTAACCTCATGAACTGGTGTGTTTGTGACATTCGACTTTCAGTGGCGCACAAACTTCATATGTCAGAATCTTTGGACATTCAAAACCAGCATCACTTCATTACTTCATTCACTCACTGTTACAGCTGGTAGATCTTCAGCAAACCAGCATCTCGTGTGTACTGCAGTAGTTTATTATCTACCTTTTTTCCGTGTTTAGACTCATAAGCAGAAAATATGTCATATTTCTGCAACATGATATTCTTGGCCAAATCTCTCCAGGTCTGTTTATATATCAGTTGGTGTATTTGATGTGGTTATAAGCTTTCCACATCTACAGATTGTAGTGTTGTAAAGTGAAATGTTCAGTCTAATTAACATCTGTGAAAATGAATCTAAAGGCTTGAATACACTCTCATTGGTGAAAAAAAATTAAGGTAATATATATATATAATAAACGAGAGATACTGCATTCTCAGCTCACTCAGATTCTGCTGCACACATCTGGATCCTTTCATGTGTATGCTGGGAAACTGATACCTTTTCCAGCTGGCTGATGCCCTCTTCAACACAGCAGATAGAAGCCACAGTCCTCAACGCCTGTGCGTACAGAGTACTGAAGCAGTCCTGCCGGCAGATCTTCAGAAGGGCCACCACAGCTCCCTCCTGTGGACCACACAAACGGTCTTGCTTTAATAAATGCATTCAAATATCAATTATTAATCTGCTGAGAAAACTCTAACCTTCAGTAACATTTGAGTTGATATGTATCCTTTTCAAGAATTTAATCCTCAATACAGAGTCAATATAACTCAATATACTTAGTATATCTTTGTGCTGTGTGAGTATGTGAATGGGTACATAAGGTAAATCAATGGTGTGTGTGTGTGTGTATGTGTGTGTGTGTGTGTTGTTGGTCTATTTACAGAAATCAGTAATAAGATCAGCCTCCTTTAACCCAGAACTGTGGATGACAGCAATCGGTCGCCACTACAGAGAAAATGACTGCGAGACGAGCTAACCACTGTCATTATGTGAATAAGCTTAATTATGTGGGCAACACAGTGCGTCATCCTGGGGCCATGCGATGCCACACTAGAGAGCCTCAATCTGCAGAATATTCACACAGGCACATGACCACATCAGCTCCAGCTTTCTCATGCTCATCAGTCTGTTCTGTCTCTGGGTTTAGTGACGTACAGTAAATGTGGAAGTTAGCACTCAAAAAAAAAAAAAACAAACAACAAAAAAAAACAATAACTCCATCTTGAGACGAAAAACCTTATCAATGGTAACTGTCAGAATTTTTAAATTGCACCCTTTTTATCTTTCAATCAATACAACGCAATAGTTAATACAAATTTACTATTGATTGTTTATGTGTAAATTATTATTATCAGCTTATTTTTCTTTCTTTAGCTAACCATGACATCAAATGGTTTGATGTTCCTATGCAATCATGTTCATCCATTCCTTGAAGTGAGATTTTTAATTATTATTAGCTTGGCTAATTTTAGATCAGACTATTTCAGTATATCTGTATACACTAAAAAGTTTGGGGTCAGATTATTTTTTTAAAGCATCAAAAAATCTGTACTTTTATTCAGCAAGGACATATTAAATTGAACAAAAGTGACACTAAGTCATTTGTATGTAAAGAAAACACCTATTTAAAATAAATGTTGTTTTTACTAACGTTCAGTTTATCATTGAATCTGAAAAAAAACACTGTATCATGGTTTCACAATTACAAAACAACCATTTTCATCTGTTATAATAATAAGAAATGTTTCTCGAGCAACAAATCAGCATATTAGATTTCTAAAGGACATGTCTCACCAAGAGACCACAGTCTGTTAGGATTAACTCCTCCATCCTTACCTTGAACACTGGCGTACCACAGGGCTGTGTTCTGAGCCCAATTCTCTACTCCCTTTTCACCCATGACTGCATACCTGTACATGGCTCTTACTCCATAATTAAGTTTGCAGATGGCACCACAGTCTTAGGCCTGATCAGCAGTGACTATGAAATGGCCTACAGGAAGGAGGTTCAGCATCTGGCAGCGTGGTGTGCCAACAATAATCTCGCACTCAACACCCAGAAGACCAAAGAACTGATTGTTGACCCCCGGCAGACTAGGAAAGACCACACACACACACACACACACCCATCTACATTGATGGGGCCAAAGTAGAACGTGTGTCTAGTTTCAAATTCCTGGTTGTCCATATCTCTGAGAATCTTTCCTGGACCCTCAACCCTCAACCACTCTGATCAAAAAGCGCCTTTACTTCCTGAGGAAGCTAAGGAAAGCTCACCTGTCCCCCCACATCCTGCTGAACTTTTATCGATGCACAATTGAAAGCATCTTAACAAACTGCATCACAGTGTGGTATGGCAACTATACTGTCTCAGAGCAGAAGGCCCTCCAACGGGTTGTTCAAATGGCCCAACACATCACTGGTGTTCAGCTTTGCTCCATCAAAGACACTTACCTCAAACTCTGCTTACGAAGGGTGAGAAGCATTAAGATACCTCTCACCCAGCCACGGACTGTTTACTCTTCTCCCATCTGGGAGACGTTATAGGAGTCTTCGCTGTCGCACCGGCAGTCTCAGGAACCGTTTCTTCCCCTCGGCTGTCAGCCTACTAAACACTAAATTTAAATGCTGAGCACTCTATCCTACTCGGCCCAGCTAATGCGGTTTATACATTCTACCTCATGATGACAAGCACTAACTGGTCAATGAAAATATATATATATATATTATTTTTTACAAATACTATTCTGAATAATGCACCTTCTGTGTTTATACTTCTCATTCTGCACCCTACGGTACTGTCTCCCAGATTGCAGTATATTAATGTCGATTTAGTTGCAATGATTCAGAGATAACTGCATGGAGCTCGTCTTTGCCAACCGGTCCAAATCATAATTTTTATTTGTAGACTACACACAACTATTTATATATATATATATTATATCTATATATAGATATAATAATATATATTTCACTATTTATGTACATTGTATTTGCATTCGGGTTAGATGTAGCATTTCATTGGCTCTGTGTTTGTACTCTGCTAAACGACAATATAGTGAATGGTGCTGAAAATTAGCTTGCCACCAAAGGCAAATATTTTCAATGATTATTATGTTCAGTAAGAGATTATATTTTATTATATATCTTTTGTATAAACTAAAAATATGAGACAGTCCATTACTGGTTCATGCATGAAAGATGAGGCTTGACTAAATTAGTTGTGGAAGGATGTCCGTTTTGTAGAGAACAGGGTGTGTTTATTTATGGTCTCAAATATTCAATAACATTATGAACTATAAAGCAAAATCAGCGCAATGTTGGGGAATTAAGTTTGTCTCATTTTTGAACTGTGATGTTCAATATATGAATTGTGAACCCACAATCATGAACTAAAACTAAAACAATGAGTGGAGATTAAACAGAAAGTGAGAAGCAAAAGCACTGACAGATCTTTAACATGCTGTATCTATTTGATTACTGCACTGCAGCAGACGGAAGTGAACGATGAATTCAGATGCCGGTAGTAAACAGCCAGTTGTCATTTCTCTAACAGGAGCATGATGTAGCCAAGGCAGAGAGCCAGAAAACAAGTGTGTCACTTTGATCAATGCAGCACGCTAATGGGACGGGGCAGTATCAATCTGATTAGAAACACACACACCAGTAAAACCTTATCAGACGACTAATGGATATGAGGCTGCGCCATCACTGTCATCAGAGTTAAATAAAGAACCCCCTCCAGAGTACAGCAGTGTCCGAAATACAGTGGGTACGGAAAGTATTCAGACCCCCTTAAATTTTTCACTCTTTGTTATATTGCAGCCATTTGGCCACTATCCACCGGCTGAGGGTCTGTTTAGTAGCTGGAAGACCTCTCCTAGGGGTACCGTAGCAAACAAGCAATTGGTCCGCCCGTCTCCACAGGGCAGCTCTGTGGATGTATGCGTCCAGTGCTTGCACTGGACACATACAATTAAGCTTCTGCTGGTCTGGCTCCCGGAAGGAAGGAGGACAGAAGGCCTGGAGTACGACAGGCCGTGGTGCAGATGAAGGGACTTAAGGGACGTACCCCACTCAAGAGTACAGAAACACTTTGGCCATGCCGGTCGCAAAGTCAAGAAAAGAAGGAGCCACTGAGAGGGCCTGCAGATCCCCAACTCTCTTTAGAGAAAATATCGCCAGAAGAAAGGTAGTCTTTATAGTGAGATGGCGATCAGAGATCTCCTCAATCGGCTCGAACGGAGGCTTACAGAGAGCTTCTAACACCACAGCCAGGTATACAGAAGTACACTAATTTTGGGTAAGGGAAGTCAAGCCTATTTTTGAAAGAGAGGTAACTAAGGGTGCTTTCACACCTGTAGATTGATTGCTTTGTTCCGAAACAGGGATTAAAATTATTACAATGTTGCTTTTTATTCTTGGTGCTGTTCGCTTTCACACGGCAAAGTTTCTAAATGGACCAAATTTGTTAATACAAGTCACGCGCGAGTAAACTGTTGTCTCATTGGTCAAAGTTCCACGGTTTATTTTCCGGGATTCCACTTAGCTGTCACGTCTGGCATCCATCAGGATGGAACGACAACAGCTTTTTTTTTTTTTAGCTGTCCTTATATTAATTTATCATTTTGAGCAGGAGTCCAGGATTCATTGGGAAAACATTTTTAAAATACACATACTACAAAGAAGAGCAATAAGAAGGCATTATAAAACAAAAAAGTGCGCTTTAATTTTTTAATGGCAAAGACGTGCTCTCCCACAGACATTCACAGGTTAATTTTGAAGTATTAGTAAAACAACAAAGCTAATGCTTTTCACGGAACTTACATAATTACCCATTATACATTGTGATATAGCCTGGTTCGTTGGTCAGTTAGATCAGATTGCTTTCTCACTACAACCGAACCGCTTCAGATTTCGTTTTCAATTGAGCCGAGACCACCTCGTTCAGGTGATCTCAGACCAATTGTGTTGGCGCGGATCCGAGCGCGATTGCAGTGTTCACATATACCCAAACAAACCGAGCTAAAGGGGGAAACGCGCCAGGTTCCGAAACAACAAGCCAGGTGTGAAAGCACCGTTGTTATACTCCGAGTCAGTTACACTTACTCTGTGAACCTAACCTGGTCGGAAGCAGGTTTTCTTTTTTAAACCCAGAGTTTCTTTCGGTCTCCTCCCCCTTTTTAAAGCATAAGCGATGTTTAAATACCTCATTCATTCATTCATTCACGCTGCAAAAATGCTTTTCTTAGTGATCATTTTGGAATCTAAATTAAGTGCACAGTGTCTACATTGAAACAGACACTGAATGATATTTATTTAATATGTCAAACGTTTGTAAAGTCATGTAGCCTACACCCATAATGAATCTTTTACGAGTGTTATTATTTTTTATAATTTATCCCTGTGGGATACCATGAAAATTTATATTAGTTCAATAACTTACAGTTCTGCAACATTTTACTTTTGATATAATAACAGTGATTAAGAATTAATGTTAAGTATTGCGTAGTATGCGGAAGTCTTTTTGTCGGGTGCTGTTGCTATGGTGAATCATAATTTCGGAACTCCATTGATCATGGCTTTTCATAGTCATGGTGCACGCGCTAAACTCAGAGTCAGCCTCCTCAGAGTTGATTGAACTAACTCAATTCAGCTGTTCTGAACCTGAAAACTCAGAGTTTCCCATCTCAGGGTAAGTCAATTCAGAGTTTAAGTTTCAACTGTTGGTTGAACCTCCTTATTGAAATGGGCCCCAGGAACTACTTCATCTACTTCAATCCAGTGCCCTACTCTGATTCAGTGGAGGACTGTAATGGCTTCCTACTCCAATGGTCCCTAGCGTTGGAAATGCAGTGCTTCTCAGCAGAAAGAGCTAAAATCTTTTTCTAATATCTTTTATTCTGTGTACAGAATTTAATTGGAATTATGGTGGCTTAGTTATGCAGTCACTTGATGCATTCTTCACGCAGTTCCACAAGATGTCTGGAAGACCTGCTTAAGATACCACAGCAAGTTAAAAGCTCATCAAAATTTGTCAAGGAAATAATGATACACTTGATTATTCATTTTCAGGATTCTGGCCGCTGCAAGTGGATAGAACAACCCAGCACTGCTTACTGTATATCATCACAGTTGCAACTAGCAGCTTACGATAACACCATGGATTCACACCAACAATTCATCCAGCTCTCATTCCGGGTCGCCTGTTACATGAGTAACTCTCAAGAATAGCAACCATCAGCTTCTCCAGAACCAGAGTTGGAACCAATGCAAGTTGCTGCATTTCATTTCTCAGCACCTATGCTTGTGCTGTGGAGCTGAAGGACATGTTAAATCAGTGTGTCCCATATGACCACCACTACCAGTGGTGAATGTTGTTTCCCTGCCTTCAGTAAACCCCTGGCTACCACTCTAAAGCTTTAATGTCTCTTTTACAGTCAACACTTTACTCGACTTTCAGTCAGCCAAAAACTTAAACTTGATCTTCTGACAGAGAGTACCTGAGATTAAGGAAAAGGAAGGAAAAGAAAGGACGTGGTCAAGTATGGTGTCCCATACTCCGAATTTGTGCTCTGCATTTAACCCATCCACACAGCAGTGCAAACACACAACAGTAAGTAGTGAACACACACACCGTGAACACACACCGGAGCAGTGAGCGGCCATATTTCCTGGGGAGCACTTGGGGTTCGGTTCTTGCTCAAGGGTCTCAACTCAGTAGTGGTATTGAACGAGCTCTTATTGCATTATAGTCCTCCATGTCCGCGGCGTTCTCAAAACTCTGGCAATTTGATAATACCTAGAATATCAAAATCAACTGTGGGCGGCAGATCCTTTACCTATTTAGCGCCCAAACTCTGGAATAACCTGCCTAACATTGTTCGGGAGGCAGACACACTCTGTCAGTTTAAATCTAGGTTAAAGATCCATCTCTTTAGCCTGGCTTACACATAACACACTAACACATTTCTAATATTCAAATCTGTTAAAGGATTTTTAGGCTGCATTAATTAGAACAACTGGAACCGGGAACACTTCCCATAACACCCGATGTACTTGCTACATCGTTAGAAGAATGTCATCTACGCTAATATTTGTCTGTTTCTTTCTTATTCCGAGGTCACAGTAGCCAAACGGATCCAGTCTGTATCCAGATCAGATGATCACTGCAGTAACCCGGATCCAGTACGTATCCAGCCCAGATGGTGGATCAGCACCTAGAGAGGACCTCGACAGCCCTGAATGTCAGCGGAGATCAGGACAACTAGATGAGCCCCAGAGACAGATCCCCAGTGAAGACCTTGTCTCCTAGACGGCCACCGGTGCAGAGTCCTCTGCACAATGTGACTTTGCTGCAGCCTGGAGTTGAACTGCTGGTTCGTCTGGCCAGAGGAGAACTGGCCCCCTGTCTGAGCTTGGTTTCTCCCAAGGTTTTTTCTCCATTCTGTCACCGATGTAGTTTTGGTTCCTTGCCGCTGTCGCCTCTGGCTTGCTTAGTTGGGGACACTTAATTTACTATTTTCATTACTCTTTTCCTAATTAATGCTGTACAGTTGCTTTGACACAATCTGTATTGTGTCAAAGACTTGTCTTGACTTGACTATCACACTTCTGGTCCTGGAGAAGTCCACCACTGACGTGATTCTAGGGTGCCCCTGGCTTGTCTGGCATAATCCTGTGATTTCCTGGAACAACGGTGACATCCTGAAGTCGGGCTCCACCTGCCATGCAACATGCTTTCCATTCCTACCTCTCTTGAAAAGACCAAGTCCAGCAGTATTACCGGTATTTTCCACATCCATTGAAAGCCCATTGAACAAACAATCTGTGGATATTCTGGCCTTTTATGCCCACTTTCATGATGTCTTCCAGAGACGAGCCTCAAAATTATCACCTCATAGACCATGAGACTGTGCTATCAACCTGATTCCTGGTGAACCAGTGCCCAGAGGAAAAATCTATCCAGTTTCCATACCTGATCAGCAAGTTATGGAGGAGTACATGTATGGGCAGCCCGGTCTCATTGTTTGTATGTAGGTATTAGTAAGTAAAGTTTGCAAGCACAAAACATAGATTTTTATATATTTTGATTGATGCTGAAACTTACAATTTGGACATATTACAGCATTTATTTCTATGTATTTACAGCTAAAAAGACTTTTATATCATATTTGTATCAACGCATTTTTATCATTTTAGCGATTTAGATTTTTAGACCCCTTAACCTACCCTTAAACCTACCCATTTTATAGCGAATATAAAAAGATCTAAAATGTCATAGACCAAAATATGCAGGGAAATTACCATTTTAGTAACAATATAGCATTAAAAATAGATATTTTGAGTCGCTAATATCACTCCTACCTCTAAACCTAACCCATAACCATTTCTTAAATATCTATACCGTAACAAAAAAAAAAAAAAAAAAACATGACAGAAAGATAAGTGCAATGACAATTATTTATTTATCGCAAAAATGTCCATTTATTTATCGCAGTACCAAAACTAGTCCAAATGACGATGCATTGCAGTCGCAGTCATCTCTAATGGGATACAAGTTTTGTGTGAGGTGCATAGCAGAATTGAAGTTGCTAATCACTGAAAATATTATCCAGACTTTTATCCTGATCCACTCCATGATGGCACGCATTTCTCATTTAAACACACCTCACCAGAAACACATGTCGCAATCTGTGACAAAGCAGGCGAGAGCCAATGAGCATTCGATTACACTGTCGTAAAACCTATCATAAAGATTCTTGAAGTGGCCATTTTTACATTTTTAACAAGTCCATCAGGTATTGATGCATCGGGTATTGATGCTTACGGCCTTCACGCTCAAGATGGAGATGCAGATCGCTAAATAAAGGCTTGAGTTTAGGACTGATCCTCGCATTTGTATGGTTTCTGAGGATCTGGATTACAGCGCACAAATAAAATTGATTCCTTTTGCAATTATGTTGTGTTTTTTTGGTGTATTTTATGGTACTATTTTCAGTCACAGCATGTTGGAGAAAATGCCTTTTGTGTCCCATGGCAAATAAAGTAAATATTACATGATAAGTAATGGTTAAACGATTGCAGAAATGTTATTCATTTTAAGGGTTTTATGTGTAGACTTGTTTATCATTATGTATTCTTTGAAACGAGTTGGCAGCAGAAATCACACAGAACAGAACGAAAAGTTATCATTTCACTGCTCCGTGTGTGTGTTCATGGTGTGTGTGCACTTAGATGGGTTAAATGCAGAGCACAAATTCCGAGTATGGGGTCACCATACTTGGCTACACGTCACTTCACTCACTCACTCACACTCATATTAAGTAAATGAGTAAACTTCATTTAATAATGCAACTGAAAACATAATGCCATAAATATGACTGAATACAAAATAAACTGTTATTGTTAATGTTAATGCAGCGATTTCAATATTCATAAGGATTCATTTGTAAGTCTGTGAAGTTGTTCATACATAAATAATTTACGCTTTAGCTGTCGTCAATACGTCAGGCTGTATGTTTCAGTGTCTGTGCAAATGTAAGTAAATGTACATTTTGTAGTACCACATTTTACGTAAAATACATACGAATTCTCATGAGATCATATTGGTATGGGACCCTGAAACAAGGATACATCTGTCCATCAACTTCCCCTGCTGCTTCCTGCTTTTTTTTGTGGCCAATAAAGATGGTGGCTTGCAGCCCTGCACTGATTACGATCTCTCAATAAAATCACTGTCAAGTTTCGGTATCTTCTTCACGTCATCCCTGCTGCACTGCAAATGTCGCGTGGAGCAACTGCAAGTTACCAAACGGCTAAATCCAAGACAGGCCAGAGGGGCTCTCTTATTCGCCTGGTTTAACTTTACCATCACCTGTCATCCAGGGCAAAAGAACTCCAAAGTGGTTAAGCTACCCACCTGTATGCAACTGAAGAGAATTCATTCCGAGAATTTTTTTATATTGCATTCTACCGTCCAAGCAAATTGTCAGTCCTATCCAGTGGACCCTAGACGAGAGGATCACCGAGGCTGCTGCTACTGAGCCAGCTCTGCCGGACTGCCCGCCACTGCTGCCAGAAAAAACCTACATACCCACTTCACAACAGATTCCTCTCATCAAGTCAATCCTCTCCTCTGTTTGCAAGATCAAGGAAATTGGATGCTTTCTTCTAGAAATGACTTGCAATCTCAATCAGGTGTCACAAAGCCACTCTCAAAGACACACAAAGCTATTTGACTTTCAACTGTGATCAGCTGTGCTAATTTTTATTAGCTCAGCATGAAAAGAGCTTTCCTGGAGCATTTCAGTCCATAGTAGTGCAACTGAAGCAAACAATCAACAATGGGTAGTAAGGCACTGTCAAAAGATCTCCAGATTAAAGTTGTGGACAGGCACATGTCAGGAGATGGATACAAAACCAATTTTTCAAAGGATTTATCAATGCCTATGTAGCGTCTGGACCACTCAAACAACACAATATATATTTTGTTAGCTAGATTTAACAAATACTCTGTAACACCCCAGGAAGCCGAACAGGCCCCTGGTTCCATAGCAATGCTGACACCCGATACATTTTACGACCTCCTGGAATTTAGGTGATGAAAATTGCTTCCTTGCCCATAAGGAAAATCCATAAGGGAAGGACTTTTCTTTGCTAATTCATTAATAGGAAAACCTTTCTTTGAATAAACACACATGATCCTTCAGGTCATTGGGTATATTATTGTCATCGTGTATTTTGTCTTTGAAATTGTATACTGTTATGCAGGCTTATAATCGAAACACACTCCTGTCAGCTTACATATATATAACTCTACCATGTTTAGTATCTATGAATTCGTATTTGGATGATCTAATTGAGAGTGTATATTGTATGTTTACACCTACGCAACATACTAGTGTTCTAAGAGTCTTTAACAATTTTTATACAAGCTTCATATGCAAATTACCATGCTTTCAAAAAGGGCCATACAACTCCCCAGTATCTCAAAACTCCCACTTGGGATTTCAGCCTTTCTCATTGGGCAAGCCCATCTTGAGAGGTGTGAATCTTTGCAGGCTTTAAGGGCCGCACTTCATGTGACCCGCCCAGTCTGTGGTTCTGTTAGGTTTCGATAAGACGCTCCAACGCTCCAAAACATCCTAAGCTCGTGCCAGGCTTCAACCTTGACTTTTCCATTCACCAAGATTATCTGACTCAAAACTGGTTCTTTTCATAGACCAACTTCAGCAAAGATCAACTGGAAACCTTAAGATTACATCAGGAATCTCTTTCAGACAGCTGAACATGCAGTTCAAACTTAGTCTTATTAATTGATATATTAAGTATCAGTTACTCCTTTTTACGAAGGTGTGTTTTAACTAAGAATCTGATGTTTCCCTCGGCAGATCTGCTGAATATGCAAATGGTTATATAACTTCATATTCTTATTTCTCTTCTCTTTACCTCGTTAAGCTTTTACCCTTCCTATACCACTGGGTGTGTGTGTGTGTGGTGGTGTTGTGTGTGTGTGTGTGTGTGTGTTAGACCAGTTTATGTTTTTATGTAGTGTGTTAGACCAGTTTATTTGTTTATGTAGTATGTTAGACTAGTTTTTAAGTGTTTATGTAGTTAATAAAACCGTACTTGTATCACACTTGACGTGGTTCATTGTTTGCTCATAACTGTAGTCACTTAATCATGCAGATTTATGCTACAAAGCTTTTGTAGAATTGTACAGTAAGAAAACTATTTCCCTTAACCAGGAAATTAACGATCTTAGAATTGACAAGACAGTTGACCTGAGAGGTCAGCTAAATATCTACAACAGATCTAAAATATTCATAATTAATTATAAATATTATATTATATTCCCATAGCTGATTCGTTACCCTAGAACACAGTGAAGTCTCATTATTAAGAAGGGAAGGTATTTGTACCACACAGACCCTCCCTGGTCAGATGTTGCTTCCAAATTGGATGAAAGAGCTTTAAGTTTTATGTTTAAATGTCCCGGTTTCCCGCCTCCTTCTTCCCGATCAACAAACTAGTTACATCGGTTGCCAAAACCCGGGAGAAAGGAGGACACCCTGTCGAGAGCCCTCGCTGTTGAGGTGGATCGTGGTTGGGCATCACGATTTTTCCGTACTGCCACTTTGTTTACTTCCTTTTCTCTGTCACCACCCTCCACTAAATACATTACGATTGGAGTCAAGGACCAATTAAGAGCAGGATTATACATATAGGGCGAGTTTAGAGACTTTAGGAGAGGTTGCGATGAACCCAGAATTTTCCCTGTGTCTCAATGTTCATACTATCCGTCCTAAATAGTATGTTAGATTAGAATAAGTGTGTCCCAAAGCATAGTATGTTGAAAAGAGTATGTCAAAAGTCCCCGGATGGTCTACTATTTCAAATCGATTTTTGAAGTTTTCTTAATTTATTTTTATTTATTTTTATTTACCATGTGTTTGCCTGTAGCCTGTGGCTCAGTGGTTTAGTTTTCTTTAGGATTACTGATAAACTAATGTAGTTTGATTTGTATGAGTTATCTATTTTAGTTTTAGTTGTAGTAATGTTGTCATTTTATTTGTTTTTTTTATTATGTCTATATAGGTTTTTTTATTAAGTTTTAGCTTTATTTAATTTGAGTTGAGTTATTTCAGTACTTCAACATACAAAACGGAAATGAAATAATATATATTTAATATACAGTATTATGTAACATGTAATGTGTTGCTAATACATACACATGTAAGTTAGTAGTTTTTTGGTGTTTGGCTTAGCGTTTGTTGAATCATTATTATACCATCCCTTTTGTTCTTAATATTTTGAATTGTTTTAGGCTTTATTTTTTTTTTTTTTTTTCCCTGGTTCATTAAATGTTTCGTTTTTTTAAATGTTGTTGTATACATTTGTATTTTTTTTAATTTCTTTTTTATTTTCTTCAATGGTGTGTATATATAGTATTTATAGTGTTTTAGCTTTTAGTTTTAATTACTTTTCTTATTTGTAAGTCGCTTTGGATAAAAACATCTGCAAAATGACTAAATGTAAATGTAAATGTAGTGTGGATCCGTGCACACTCTAATGGCTAAAATTGCCCACAATCCATTGCGCTTTGGTGAAGAATTTGGTCCAGAACTGCAAACACGAATAAAATGCGTTAGAAAAACTACAAACGTGGTGGATGCACGCGATCGACGGTTAGGTAGAGAGGTTTACATAAAGGGGTTTGAGTTACTAATAATCAACATTTAACCTAGGGCCTGTACCATGATGGTAGATGAACAAATTCAGAGTTACAGGATTAGTTTTGAGTTGACAAAACCAAACCAATGCAGTCTGGCTTTGTTGGTACCATGAAGCTGATCATCAACTTTCTTTGTCAACTCAGGCTTTGATCCTGAGTTTGTAGAGCACGTGTACATGAATGTGTGACATCACTGGTGAACGGCCAATCACGAGCCTTGGATAAACGTTAATGGTTTTGCTAAAGGTTAAGAGATTGAAGAATATGATGAATTTAAATGCATTTACAATGAAAAAAGTACTTGTTCGTGAAAGAGGACAAATAAAATAAATGATCTTGCTTTATCAGTGCAATCAAAAGTGAAACTTGTTATATACAGCGATAGAGACTCGAACATGTAAGGTCACATAGTCATTTTTAAAGCATTATCTATTGATTCTACAGCTTATTTATATTACATACAATCTGTATATATTAACATTCATTGAAAATAAATTATTTATAATAACTGTTAATCTAAAATTGCTTGTGTGTAATGGAATAATGTAAATTGTGTAATTATATAAATCAATAAAGTAATTATCATTAAAGCTAGAATTTTTTTTAGTACTAGCGACCTTTAATTTGGAGCAAGTTAAACTGGGGGAGTGACTTTTTTTTGTGTTAGATATGCGTCACTTTGCTCACATCTGATTGGTGCAATTTCAGTTTGAGCTCTCTAACTCAGAACATAACCTGCCCCGGAGCAGGTTAGCCGTGTAGTGTAAGTTACTATGGCAATGAACGCTGCTAAAAGCCAAGCCACTTTCATGGTACCTAAAACCCAGGATTGGTGCATACTAGACTGAAACTCACCTGGCTAGCCAGCTAATCTGGCTTCATGGTACAGGCCCCTGGTAAAAAATATTTATTTATTGTTATCCGTGTTATATTCCATCTGCAAAAGCAATGTGAATTTTTATAAACATCCATTTGGTCGTTAACTTTTAAATGCATCATTATGCAGAAAATATGAGCAGAGTTCTCCGCATGAAAGACCCGTGACTGGCAAATCAACGAGCTACTTCTTTTCTCTCCAGTATGTTAGGAAGTTAAATTAAAGGAAATGTGGAGGATGTTAACTGTGACAAGATGATTGACAGGCCAGTTTACAGTGACAGGGTGCGTGAAACAAGTGCGACAGAGCGGTCCTTTAAAGACGCAATTGTGTGACGTGATAGTATGTCCCAAAGCTTGCCTACTCTTCTACTACACACTCAAAAGTGTGTACTTTTTATTCACCAAAAGAGTACATACTTTAAGAGCGTAGTATGAGTAGGCACATTGAGACGTGTGTTACATTCCCTTTGGAGGCAGTCCTTGTGGGTGGATCTTTCGAAGTGTGTGTTTCCGGGGATGGTGGAGAGGAGGTGGTGCTACCTGTTTAGCCTGTTGCTAACGGGCATTTCTCTTGGCCGGCGAATGCCTCTTTGTAAATTCTGGGATTGAACTGGAATTTCGCACCTTACTCCCAAAATCGGTGACTTGGAGTTGAAAAAAAGGAAGGAGCCAAGACAGGCTGACGCTGCCGATGTTCCCGAGTCACTCTTAGTCACCCATGCTGCCAGCTTGGTCAGTGTTTGCTCTAATCACAGTCACACATACATTCCTTGCAATAATTTCTGCATATTTAAAAAGTGCTGTTTTGATTTTTGTTTTGGTTTGTTTTGTTCGATTATTTTTCTATAAGTGGAATTGTGATGTTTAGAGATCTAAAAACTTGTGCATATTATATTAACGATACCTCATTAAAAAGAAAGAAAGTTGCATACAACTTTTCCTGTATTGTTGCCTTTGTTCTATCGTTAACTCTATTGTATGTAGTGGATGGTTTTGTTTGTCTGATGTTCTATCCAGGATGAATGAAATGAATATAAAGATGTGGCAGGTGTATACTTTTCTGGTGCATGAACATTAATAACTGATTGTGTTTTTTTTTTCTTTTTGAGACTTTCGGAGAGTAAAGTAAAGTCTGAGTGCAATCATTGTTAAGAATGGTCTTGCGGATAGCTTTATCACACGGGTGACCCGGGTTCGGTTCCTGGTTCAAATAATGTGTTTTTTGTGTGTGTTTGTTAACTTTTGTTATATTTTGGGACAAGACAACCACCGTTACACTGTGCTGAGGAGATCGGGCAGCAGGAAGGAGTGGAGACCGCCGGTGGCTGCCCGAGGTGGTGCTGCTGGAGCGATTGTTCAATGGGTGGGATGGAGAGCTTGCTGGCATGCTCCTGCCGTCCGAGAGGGAGCAAAGGAGTCGGCGCCATTTACTGGGAGGCCGGAGCCTGCTGCCATCCGCCATTATTGTGGAGGAGCAGGGAACGGAGGACTCGCTGCCGGCTGCCCTCGACCGGAGGAGCCATCGCCGTCCGCCAGGAAGGGGAAGTAGAGCGCAGAGAGAGTGTCGAGGGTACCCCCCATCCTGCGAGGGGTGATGGGGGTATGTGACAAGTGGTGCAGGGCCGAGAGCCGTGGGAGCGTAGTGAGGCCGGTGGAGTAAATGATAATGAGCGACACCTGCACCACTCACCGGTCTCTAGTCCCACGGAGGAGCTCCGGAAGGATAAAAGGAGGAGTTATGACAGTGAAGGACGAGAGAGGACCAGGCCTGGACTATTTGTGTTGTGGTTTTATTATGTTTTATGTGGCAGTCGTCCATGAGAGGCTGCCGCTTTTTGTGTTTGTTTATTTATTATTTAAAGTTTTATATTTAAATGTTCGCCGGTTTCCACCTCCTCCTTCCCGATCTATGAACTTTGTTACAGGAAGGTTGCAAGAAAAAAAGCCACTCCTCAAGAAAGGCCACATGCAGTCACAACTGAGCTTTGCCAAAATGCACCTTGAAGATTCTGAGGCAGATGTGTCTGGCGGAAATCCAATACCGCTCACCATCTAAATAACAGCATTCCTCCAGTAAAGCATGGAGGTGGTAATGTCCTGTTATGGGTGTGTTTCTCTGCAGCAGGGACTGGAGAACTTGTCAAGATAGAAGGAAAAATGGATGGGGCAAAATACCGTCAAATTCTTGAGGAAGATCGATCATATATATATAATAGCTATATATACAACACATATGGATATAGAAAATTGTATCTAGACAGTATTATAGACAGTATATAGATATATGATATATAATATATATATATATATATATCATTAATGCCACACCGACGAAGGGACCTTAACCACTAAGAACAAACTTCAATAAACCAAGTAAAAAAATCCCTAATGACATGGCTTGGAAACAGAGTAGTACCGACGAAATGATCCATCTGAAACAATGTGCGGTATAACCCATATGAAGAAAATCTATGTCCACCGGGACACCGACAAAGGATAAGTATCGCTTTTTATTTCCCCTCTTTCCTACTACTTGTTTCACTTCTGTTTCAGTTTTTATAACCATTTCTTACTATGTGTAAGTTGTTGTTTTTTAGCATGTGTTTTTGGCAGTGTTATTTTTTAGGATTACTGTTAAACTACTGTCGTTTGATTTGTATTTTTTGTATTTGTTATTTATTTAAATTTTAATTACATTATGTATGAATTTATTATGTCTGTATAAGTCTTTTATTAAGTTTTAGTTTTATTTAATTTGAGTTATTTTAATACTTCAACAAACTAAATGGAAAAAATAATTATAGATTGAATTTAAATGTTATATATATATATATATATCTATATAATATATATAATCTGTGTGTTTGTGTTACGATACCCATACTGTATATGTAGTTGTTTTTTTTGGTGTTTGGCTTAGTGTTATGTTAGGATCATTATTATACTCTTATACCTTTTGTTCTTTACTATTTAAATTTTTTTTTAGCTTTATTATTTTTTTCATTTAAATGTTAAGTTTTGAAATTTTGTTGTATGCATTTGTCATTTTTATTTAATTTCTTTATTTTTAAAATGTGTATAGGTAGTATTTATTAAGTTTTAGCTTTTAGTTTTGGATGTTTTTAGTTGTTTTAATACTACAATTGATTGCTTCTGTTTTCCTCATTTGTAAATCACTTTGGATAAAAGCATCTGCTAAATTACTAAATAAATAAATAAATATGATCTCCATCTAATCTGGCTCAGCTGGAACAAATTTGCATTTTATTGTGAACAAATGCAGTGGAGTGAAAGCATTATATAAGATGAGAGATTCCAGAAGTAGCTGATCACATGACCACAGCAGGGCCCAGTGAAATGTTAAAATGCAGGGTTAGGGGGGAAATATGATTATTTCAGTATAAAATCATTATGTCTATGGATAGTCATTCTAATGACATAAAAACAAGTGAGTGAGTGTGTATGTGTGTGTGTGTTTGTTCTCCTACCTTAGCAATGATGCTGCAGAGCTGCGGCCCGTCCTGAGTTAAAGACAGCAAGTTACTGATGGCAGTACTGATGGCAAAAACATTATCAGAATCTTCAATCTGACAAATCAAAATCTGTGAAAAAAAGACAATTAAATGTCACTAATGATTGTCAGCTTTCTAGTTATATTTCTGTAGACCAGAGTAGATTTCACTTAATGTTTCAATATAATTGTAAAGCAAACCTATATGATATGTTCTAACTGCCATCAGTAAAATGTAGATTCAGACATCTTTATCTATTTACATTAAAAAATTGACAACAAAATAGACTTCAAAACAATAAAATGGCTTTCTACTACTACTACTACTACTACTACTGCTACTACTAATAATAATAATGACATCAAGGTTTTTTTATTTCAAGATGTTAGTGTGAATAAACAAACAATTAAATAATTGTCAACCATATTTACTTAGTGTCACATTAAAACATTTTTATCAAATTCCTTTGAGTGTAGTTTATAGTGAGAAGACTATTTTGCCTTTATTATACTTAATAAAATAATATTGAACACAGACTTTTTGTTGTGGTTGTAAAATCTTTGTTGTAATCTGACCAGTTTATCACAGCAAGAAATTTCACATTGTGGCAGCGAGTAAAATCAGGTTGTCCTGTTAAACTTCATAACATTAAAACTGCAGTTTTAGGTTGAATGTTAAAATCACTTGTTATTGTTTAGGAATAATTAATGAATACTAACTGAAGCAAATTAAAATTCAATAATGATCAGTGAAGACCTACAGGTGCATCTCAATAAATTAGAATGTCGTGGAAAAGTTCATTTATTTAAATAAATTAAATGCACACAGACTAAAGTAGTTTAAATCTTAGGTTCTTTTAATTGGGATGATTTTGGCTCACATTTAACAAAAACCCACCAATTCACTATCTCAACAAATTAGAATATGGTGACATGCCAATCAGCTAATCAACTCAAAACACCTACAAAGGTTTCCTGAGCCTTCAAAATGGTCTCTCAGTTTGGTTCACTAGGCTACACAATCATGGGGAAGACTGCTGATCTGACAGTTGTCCAGAAGACAATCATTGACACCCTTCACAAGGAGGGTAAGCCACAAACATTCATTGCCAAAGAAGCTGGCTTTTCACAGAGTGCTGTATCCAAGCATGTTAACAGAAAGTTGAGTGGAAGGAAAAAATGTGGAAGAAAAAGATTCACAACCAACCGAGAGAACCGCAGCCTTATGAGGATTGTCAAGCCCCCCCCCCCAAAATGATTCAAGAATTTGAAGCGTGACTTCCAAGGAATGGACTGAGGCTGGGGTCAAGGCATCAAGAGCCACCACACACAGACGTGTCAAGGAATTTGGCTACAGTTGTCGTATTGCTCTTGTTAAGCCACACCTGAACCACAGACAACGTCAGAGGTGTCTTACCTGGGCTAAGGAGAAGAAGAACTATACTGTTGCCCAGTGGTCCAAAAGTCCTCTTTTCAGATGAGAGCAAGTTTGTATTTCATTTGGAAACCAAGGGCCTAGAGTCTGGAGGAAGGGTGGAGAAAATCATAGCCCAAGTTGCTTGAAGTCCAGTGTTAAGTTTCACAGTCTGTGATGATTTTGGGTGCAATATGGTGTTGGTCCATTGTGTTTTTTGAAAACCAACGTCACTGCACCCGTTTACCAAGAAATTTTGGAGCACTTCATGCTTCCTTCTACTAACCAGCTTTTTGAAGATGCTGATTTCATTTTCCAGAAGGCCAACAATTCACTAAAAATGTTTTTTTTATTGGTCTTATGAAGTATTCTAATTTGTTGAGATAGTGAATTGGTGGGTTTTTGTTAAATGTGAGCCAAAATCATCACAATTAAAAGAACCAGACTTAAACTACTTCAGTCTGTGTGCATTGAATTTATTTAATACACGAGTTTCACAATTTGAGTTGAATTACTGAAATAAATGAACTTTTCACGACATTCTAATTTATTGAGATGCACCTGTATTTATAGACCCATGTGTAGATATATTTAAGCAACATCTTAGCATCATGTAGTATAAGCCTACGCTCACCTGTATCTCATTGGCCAGTGCCATGTCAATCATATGGCTAAAGGAGTCACTGACATCAGTAAGGATCTCGTGAATGGCCTCCTTCATGGATTTGAGGAAGTATTCATCCTCAGTATGAAGACACCTGAGGAGTAAACACTGTCAGTTATACGTGATTTGATCTTCACTATGAGAACTTCAAGATAATGAAAATAGGTGTAAGATGCTGTGAGACGGTGTGTTGAGTTCTTCACCTCTCAGTAATGACATTCAGCTCCATGCACTTCTCCAGCAGTGATTTCTCATACTGCCATGAGAGATGAGCACAAAGAAAATCAAACATTCAGTACTTTAAAATATTGAGTAAAACATTTTGCAAGGTGTGAATATAAACTACACAATTTGGATTTGTATTTTTTTTTTTTGAGAATAATCTTACATTCACATTTACATCATTTAGCAGACTCTTTTACACAAAGCAACTTACAAATGAGGACAACAGAAACAATCAAACCAACAAAAGAGCAACAACATGTAAGGTCTGTGACAAGTCCCAGTTAGTCTAATGCAGTACCACAGTTTTTTATTTTTATTTTTTATAAATCAAAAGAATGAAAAGTAGATAGAATAGAAATAGAATAGAGGGAGCTAGTGTTAGAGGGTCAAGTTATGATTATACATTTTTTATAATAAATTAAAAGAAAACAAGCAGAATAGAAAAAGAATAGAGAACTCTGTTGGAGGATCAAGTTTTTTCCACAATAAATAAATAATAAGAAAACATGTAGATTGAAAAGAGAACACTAATGTTAGAGGGTCAAAAACATTTTTTAAGTAGATAGAATAGAAATAGAATAGAGAACGCTAGTGTTAGAGTCACAGTTCTGGTTGCATATAGTTCAGAAATTACAAGGAAGATACAATGAATCCAAACAATCTTTAATGAATCCACAAGATAATTGAACACCAACGTTGAGCAGAGACGACCAATGTGTAGACATAACAGTACCCGACAAACTGAAAGGGCAACAAGCATGAACTTAAATACTCTTAGAAACCAATGATAATTAAATGACAAACACCTAAATTGAATGACAACCTAATCTGTAATCTGACAACAAATAAAACTATGGAAACTGTGCAATCTGAAAAAGTCTTAGTTTAGTCGTGTACTTAAGCCCAGTGTTTCCTGTGTCTAGCGTGCTGTGTTAAACGTCTTATCCCGATGCTACGTGTGCGTGTCTCCTGGTTACCCTGTGTTTTCCCCCAGTTTGGACTAGTAAAGACTGTTTTCCTTCAACTCCTTGGTCTCCGAGCTCCTTCGTTCCTCCACAGTAGCAGTTGTGACAGAACACAGCACCGACTAAATAGTTTATTTGCGTTGTTCAGTGTTTGTTTTCTGTTTTCCCCGTGTGCCCCATGGATGCCCTTGCTGTAAAGTTTACCTCCCTCACCCGCAAGGACCTTTTCCTCTTGGAGTATGCTGTGGAGTTCAGCCAGCTCGTCGTTTTAACGGTGTTCGACGACGCTGCGCTGAACTCCCTGTTCTGGATTGGGGCCAACTACTACCGCCCTTTCGACCTCCCAGACACCACGGGACTGTGCTGGAGGGAGGCAATCATCCAGTGCCTGGAGAGCGTACCCCCTCTCCGTCTCCCCCTCGGGCTCCTCCGCCACCTGCTCCGCCGCCGTTGGTTGCCTCCCTGGAGTTGTCAGCCCTTCCTCCTCCATGGCTCCTCCCTCCTCCCTCCATCATGGGTCGCCATTAGTGAAAAGTGACGTGATATGTGGACATAGTGCTCTGCATTTATCCCATCCAAAGTGCACACACAGCAGTGAACACACACACACCGTGAACACACACCCAGAGCAGTGGGCAGCCATTTATGCTGCGGCGCCCGGGGAACAGTTGGGGATTTGGTGCCTTGCTCAAGGGCACCTCAGTCGTGGTATTGAAGGTGGAAGAGAGTGCTGTACATTCACTCCCCCCACCTACAATCCCTGCCGGGACGTGACTCGAACCCGCAACCTTTGGGTTACGAGTCCGACTCTCTAACCATTAGGCCACGACTTCCCCCATTTCATTATGGCTGTGGCCTGGGTCCCCCCTGGCGCCGCATGCTCCAAGTCCCTCCTGTTTCCTCCTTGGCTCCTCCCTCCATCATCACCTCCCTGGACTCTGTCCGCCGGCCCCCTCCTGGGTGTCCGTCCTCCTCCTGAGCCTTCTCCCAAGTTCCCAACCATCCCTCCTTCTGTTGTTTCTTCGGCGCGAGGACGCGCCTTCTGGGAGGGGGTGATATGTCAGAAATATGGACTGTATGTGTTGTGTTTTTCTTCCCATGTGCCTTCCATGACCTAGATTTCCCTCGTGTGGGACATGCCCATATTTGGTTTCCTTCCTGTTCCTGTTCCTATTGTGTTTCATTGAGTACAGGTGTGTCTCGTCATCCCCTTGTTTAGTCATGTACTTAAGCCCAGTGTTTCCCGTGTCTAGCATGCTGTGTTAAATGTCTTATTCCGATGCTATGTGTGTGTGTCTCCTGGCTACCCTTTGTTTTCCCCCAGTTCGGACTATTAAAGTTTTCTTTCAACTCCTTCGTCGCCGAGCTCCTTCGTTCCTCCAGAATAGCAGTTGTGACAGTTAGAGGGTCGAGTTTTTATATAAAATAAATTAAGGGCATCAAGTAGATAGAATATAAATAGAATAGAGTGTTAGTGTTAGAGGGTGAAGTTTTTATAAGAATTAAAAAGAGAACAATTAAGGTGAAAGTCAGTGAGTGATTTTGTGCCTCTTTGGGACAGCACTATAATGTGCCATTCACTTGCATAATGCAAGCTTCTGGAGGGCACATCATTCTGAAGAATTGTATTTAGGTAAAGGGGTGCAGAGCCAGTGGTTGTTTTGTAGGCAAACATCAATGCCTTGAATTTATGTGAGCTGCTATTGGTTGCCAGTGCAAATTGATGAACAGAGATGTGTCTTGTGCTCTTTTCAGCTCATTAAAGACTACTTTTGCTGCAGCATTCTGGATTATCTTTAACCATAATAATAATCTTTAACCATAGGTTACATCTAAAATATAATGATTTTTTTTGTGTAAATGATGACTTCTTCAGTGTGAGTCTATGGGATTTTTTCACCTGTTTTCTGGTCCAGCAGTCTTAAATGGTGCATCTGATCACTACCTGTACACTCTCCTCAACAACACACATGATTTAAAGAACCATTCTTTAATGTTGGACATTGTGATAATGTATTATCCTCCTAATAATCCCCATCTACTTGATTGGCTCTGTCTCTCTCTCTCTCCTCTGCACCTGTAGCTAGTGTGTGGTGAGCGTACTGGCGGCATTGTCTGCTGGGCTGCCGTTTTTTTTTTTTTTTTTTTTCGATAATCCAGGGGGATGCTGCAATAGGTGGTGGTCCGAGGAGAGACCCCCCCCCATATGATTGTAAAGCGCTTTGGGTGTACAGCAATACACAATAAAGCGCTATGTAAATGCCTCATTCATTCATTCATTCATTCATGTCTGGTGCAGGGATTTGTTATAGTAATAATAATAGTGTAATAGTAATAGTGACATTACTAATGGTTAAGCAGTTATGAATCATAAATGCTTCCGTACCCCTGCAATTCATTTGGCTATAACCAGAAAAGTTATTTTCCACCAACCCACAAAACCGATCCCATTCATTAAACTGCAAGTGGGATACGTAGTAACTTTGCAAGTACTGTACATGTCAACTAGCAGTCATTAGAGTACTAGTAGACTGTTAATATCTGTTCCTCTTCAGGAACTTGAGCTGCGTCAGAAAACGCTTTGGGAATGCCTTCTGTGACCACGCTCTGAATCACATGTTAAGTCAGCCCAATAGCTGGGCGAGACGTCACGGGCGGGTGACGTCATGGCCAGGAAGCTATAAAAGCACGTGGGATTCAGTCATTCAGCAAGCGCTCTGTGTGTGTGTCAGTCTGATATCTGTTTGTGAGTCTTATTTAGTGTTGTCTGTCACGAAATCCCAAGACAAAACCAAACACCTAAGGGGTGAGCAGGCAGCGTTCAGGCTGGATACACACAGTTTGTTTGTTGTCTGCTTGGGAGTGAAGCACAGTTGTTACTGCCTTGCTTCACTTTCAGAGGGCTCTCTTTGAGGAGGGAGCCTTCACTAGCGTTCCTCGCGGGGTTTTTTTGGGGGGCCGGCCCCGCTTTCGCCGAGGCGGAGTGGCGGCTGTGCTCGTGGGTTTCAGCGTATGGATCTGCTTCCTAACCACCGGATCCGGCGCCCACTCTCTGGGTTTAGGAAGCCCGCGCTGCGGTCCTTCCCACCGGGGAGAGGGCACGACGATCCGCCTGTCTTTCTCCGAGGAGATTGATACGGAGGGCATCAAAGAGCTCGCCAGTTGCACAAGCATCAGTTACACAAGCATATTATGCCTGATATTATAATGAGCAGCATTAATAGGGAGCAGAGCTCGCGCAGTCGGCTCTCGGGGGGGGCGGATTGTGCTTTTTCCGCTGTTAAGCGCTCCGCTCTCGCTGGGCACACTCGAGGAGTGTGTCCGTGCCTGTGATCTTGCGATTGCGGTCCCACTGCTGCTGAGGCACGGCAGCGACTGAGGGTGGGGGGGGGGGATTCGCGTGGGATCACACATGATCTAGCAGACGGGTTGGAGACGGCGCTTCCTATCTCCACCCATGTTCCCCAGATCTAGAGCTCATTCTCGAAGCTTGCAAGCCTGCGGTTCTTCCCCCTCTGAGTGAGTGCTGCGACCATCTTTCTCTGAGGAGGTTGACGTTGTTTGTGTGACTGAGCGGCTTGTGCGCCGCCGAGGCAATACATATAATACATCATTTCGGTTTTTGATGTGAATCTTACTACACCAGGCCGTATTTACTCGTCTGGTTGTTTGACTGCATTTAATAAAATAAAATGAAGTGTTTATCTGACTATGAGAAGTTAGATATACAGGGGCTCTTGGGATAAAAATTTATCGAGTGAGACCACGCGTTTACCTCTCTTCCTCTGAGGAGGTTGAAGCAGGGGCTGCTGGACGGGAGCGGTCCCAAACTACCATGTTCCAACCCCTCATTCTGGGGGCCTCACTTCTCGTACTCCGCATAGTCTAGAGACAGCTTGAAGGCTGGGGACCGTCATTCTGGCTATCTTCGTCGTAAACGTCCTGACGCCTAAAGGCCTAGGACTTTTTGAGGGCCAGCTTCCTCTGGGGAAGAGTGGTGTACACCTCATCATAATGTGCCCGTCTCTCCTCAGTGCCCTCAATGAGGTCGGTCTGCCAGCCCTGCCGTGTTCCAGGGCGCAGCAGTCTCCGGCGAGCACTTCTCTCAGTCACAGCCTGGAAACATAGCGGTACTAAGAGGCTCACTACCTCTACGGAGATCTCTAGAGCAGCTAGTACGGCCGTCCCCTGCCGGTCCGCCACTTCAGGGCACCCAGCTAGCAGCTACAAAGACACCAGAGGCCAGTCTCGAGAGACTGGTTCCCTTAGTCGGTTACCTGGCAGGGGGGAGCACCCTGCCAAGTTTGCTTCCATTGGGTCATGCCCGAGCAGGCTCTGGTCTAGTCCTCCTAGCAGACGACGTGGGTCTGAGGGCCGTCAATTTCAATAGGAGACTTCAGCTATGAGAATCCTAATGCTGTGGCTCAGGACCTCGGAGGGCAAACCCCTCTGGGGAAGTGAGGTTCACACCGCATTACACGGTGCACGTCTCCCCCCAGTGCCCTCGAGAGATCGTTCTGCCAAAACCCCTCCCTGACGGTGGGTTGATTCCCAGGGGGTCGCAACCGCTTATGCCGGTAAGCACGCATGAGCGTTTTTCCTTTCATGTTAGTTTTCCTTGCACCCACGGCCCCCAAAGTCTGCTATGAGCCCTTCTCATTGAGAGGCTGTCATCCCTTTTGCTGCGGCCCTGCGGATAGGGCCACAGCAGCATGCTACAAGTATCGTGCCTGTGTCTTTTCCCACATGCTCTGGTTTTTGTTTTTGTGTCACATCAGGGCAATGAACTAGCGTTCGCGGCACAACAGAGACTCAAGTCTCGAGAGAATGATTCCCTTAGTGTGATTTAGCAGCGTGGAACTACTGACAAATGTTTCTCAATGGGTCCTGCGTTACTGTAGATAGAACGAGGTTACAGAAATCCCGTCGGGTTCTCGTCCGCCATCGATTCAAAGGGGAGGCCCCACTCTAGTTGGGTCCCGAGCAGGCTTTGGTATGTAGAACAAGAAGTAGTTACTCTCCTAAAGAAGGAGGTGGCCATAGAGGTGCGTCCCTTGCATGAGACAGACTCCAGGGTCTACCAGCCGGTACTTAATGTTCTGAGAGGATGGGGGGTTGCGTCCTTTTAGATCTGCGGCCTATTGAACTAACGCAGTAATGCGACTGAAGTTCAGCACACTCGCACTCAACAGGTAGTGTCTCAGACCAAGTCCAAGGACTGGTGTGTCACGATCGATCTAAAAGATGCACATATCTCCATCCTTCCTCATCATAGGAAGTTCCTGAGGTTTGCTTTTGGGGCAAAAGCCTACCAATACCGGTTCTTAATTTGGCTTTGCACTCTCACCCCACACTTTCACAAATCAATCACATCGACGATTGGTTGATATTAGCTAAGTCAGAGCGGATGGCGGTTCGACATCAAGATGTCATTCTCGATCACACGAAAGAGCTGGGGTTAAGATTTAACGCCAAGAAAAGTGTGCTTTCTCCATTACTGAGAACCACTTATCTGGGCGTGGTGTGGGATTCAACCACAATGCAGGCACGTCTGTCTCCTGCTCAGATCGAGTCGATCCTCACCTCAGTCGTGAGAGTAAGAGAAGGCCGGTCACTCACTGTCAAGCAGTTCCAGACTGCGGAGTCTGATTGCAGCTGCGTCCAATGTGAGAACCCTTGTCCTGCTGTACATGAGACCCCTACAGTAGTGGCACAAGAACAAGGGGTTCTCCCAGAGGGAAAACCCGCTTTGCATGCTTAAGGTCACGCAGAGGTGCCTACGTACCTTAGACATGTGGAGTAAACCTTGGTTCTTGTCTCAGGGCCCGGTGCTGGGAGTTCCTTGTCGCCGCGTAACACTAGCGATGGATGCGTCCCTCACCGGTGAGGTGGCATATCAATTGTCTGGAGATGCTGGCCGTGCTTCATGCACGAAGATACTTCCTCACTGACCTAAGAGGTCACCATGTGTTGGTATGCACCGACAATACAGTGGTGGTCTTTTACATCAACCACCAGGGAGGTCTGCGTTCGAGGCCCTTGTACAAGCTGGCGCACCAGATACTAGTGTGGTCCCAGGGCAAACTCCTCTCGCTGAGAGCAGTTCACATTCCTGGGCATCTCAATATGGGAGCAGACATCCTGTCGAGGCAGGGGCCGAGGCCCGGGGAATGGATGCTTCACCCCAGGGTCTCTCTGACTCATCCAGCTCCAATGGAGGAGCGTTAGGAGAGAGTGCACCGGGATTGGGCCCGTCTGTTGTTGAGCCCCGTTCTGGTGGGCGAGGGATGGTTCTAGGCCTGATTTTCTCTCCCAAACGGGCTATATGGGAGATTCGTCAGGAGAGATACTACTCTCACAGTGCGGGGGCAAGCACCCGCAAGAAAGATGTGGGTCTGGACTATAGGATGGCACAGCTCATAGCTTTCGGTCTCTCAACCGAGGTTGTTGAGACCATCCTCCATCCAGAGCTCCCTCTATGAGGAAACTGTACTTCTGCAGAGACCGCCAGCTCGACCCAGCTAACTGCCCGTTTGGTACAGTTCTGGAGTTCCTGCAGGCCTGTTTATCCGCAGGGTTGACCCACTCCACCCCAGAGGTCTTCGTGGCCTACCACGCCCCTCTCGGTGGCAATTCAGTGGGAAAACACCCTCTTCTTACATGTTTCCTCTGCGGTGCGCTGAGGCTGAGGCCTCCGGCCAGAGAAGCTTATGCTAAGTGGTGGATCAGGATGCTATTACATAACCCCGAGTCCTGTGATCTCCCCTCTCCTTTGGGGGTCAAGGCTCACTCCTCCAGAAGTTGGCCTTCGGGACGGCGGGCCCCGCCTACTTTAGCCACTCCTGGCTCCCCTTTCTCTCGCCTTAGTTGTGCTCTTCCACACTAGGCAGGGATTTGCAAGTCTGGCGGCGTGGGCATTCTCGTTCCCAAAGCGTTTTCCGACGTAGCTCGACTTGGTGCCATACTTCCGGCATCCCTGCCGGTGCTTGCTTCATTTCTGAAGCTGACACCGGCTCCGCCGCACATGCTTTTATAGCTTCCTGGCCACTCACCCAGCTATTGGACTGATTTCACATGTGATTCAGAGCGTGGTCACAGAAGGCATTCCCAAAGCGTTTTCCGACGCAGCGTCTCGTTCCCTCGAGGAACCATGGTTACATACGTAACCTGAGACGTTAACTGTTAATAGACTGCTTAATATCTGCCAACACTTTATTTTGATGGTCCACAACAGACATTCTACTGACTACAAGTAACTTTGCAAGTATGTCAACAAATTCTACTAAACCTAACCCTATTCTAACAGTCTGCTAATACTCCAGCGTAACCGATTATGTCATCAATAAAATGTGTTTGCTATATGGGATTAAAGCCTTTATGTTTTTAAATGTAATTGTACATGTTGAAGACACATCTGTTGCTTATTTCTGAATGTGTCCTTTCGTACCTTCTGCATTTCTGGTGGGGCATTTCTGGCCGTGCTGTACTCTTGGATGAGCGAGCGCACGTGACAGTTGACCCTGATGGCCGTGCTGTGGACCCGCTGCCAGCGGCCTTTCTCCAGACGCTGGAACATCTTCCCCAGCTCCGTGCTGACCACCAGTGCCCTCTTCAGCAGCATCTGCAAGTTATCACGAGTGACGTGCTCACCAATGGCACCTGCCCCGGATACGATGAGCTCACCTGGAGCGTCTTCATCCACACCGATGGGTTTAGACTGCAGAACGCACATGCACTCCACCTCAGTCATGTGCCGTAAGTCTTCCATCCAGCGCTGTACCGAGTCCACCTGTATGGCATGCATCCTGCTGCACAGACATACACGACAATGTCAGGTCATGTACATTTCTGTACATACATGATCCTTTGACTGTAGAGCCCGTAAATGATTCAAGCCTTACAACTGAGGTCTCGAACTTAGTCTTCAATCACAAGTTACAGGTGGGACCCTAGCAAGCATTTGGGCATATATGTAAATATATGTAAAAAAATAAAATAAAAATGTGCCTATGGCATTTCTGCAAAATGGTATTATGTTACTTCTTGCATGATCACCACACTTTCTGAGTTAAAAGTACTGAGTTTTATACGAAAGAGAGGAAAGTGAATCTGGCAATGTTTTATTACGTTAGTTGTTGTACATGCCATGGCAGAAAGGTTTATAATTTAATGCATAATACATAGCACCTACACTAAACCTAACTGATACTGTTAACAAAAGCAATGTTTTTGCTGAAGCAGCCATGCCATTTTAACTTGCTTCTACAAGTCTTGAGCTTTTTTGTCGTGACTTATGTTTCACAGGACTCATAACCAAGTGCTCTACATCACTAGTGTAATGCAGTACCAGGTGAGCTACAGGGCAAGTTTACTATGTCAAAAAAGCCAAACATATGGAGCTGTTTATGTGATGCAAGCATGAAAAATGTGAAACGTCATTATATAGTATTGTGAAAGGAACCACCCACCCACATGAAATATGTCTTTATTAATTGATAATCTGGCTCTGTAATTGCTTGTGTGAAAAGGAATAAAAGTTGTTGATGTTTACACTAGTGTTCATTTCAGTAGAGACTGAGGTAAACTGTATGTGTATGTTTTGTGCATGGGTATGGAGTTTTACAAACATTTAAGTAGAGGCACATTTTTCCAATGAGCTAATGTTGAATTTAGAAAGCCTTTCTATGCAAACATATGAGGAGCTCCACAAAACACACTCATCTGAGCTAAATAACTTGTTGATTAGAGGCATCTGGCTAAGTGATTTTGAGAAACAAGGATATTCCACAGCCCAGAGTCAATTTACATTTATATTATTTTCATTGTGCTTACATGTGGATGTAACTATAGGTAGAAGAACCGATTAATGTAAACAGAGAGGACACAGTAGAGCATGGTACTGATTAAATCAGAAAAAGTGTGGGGATGCACACAGAAATCCCCCACTTCCCCCAGTTATAATGGTTGCTATGCCACTGATTCTGCTTCATTAGCAACCTGAGGTCAATCCAGAGGTCAGGACTGATGTGATTGCAAGCAAGAGTTTAATACATTTCCAGATATAAAATATTATTAAATGGAAAATAAAGGTGTTGTAAATTTGAGCATTTGGGGAAAAACTATTAGCAAATAAGAAAATAGTATTTTTAACAATATAATACGATTAATGTTAAAACAAAACAAAACAAAAATATTGCAGATAATGGCACAACAGATACTACCATTATAAACAAGCAAAAGTGTTTTTTTTTCTTCTAATTAACGATAGTGTTGATTCTGTTGCACATTTAACAATAATGTCCCTCAGTATAAACTAACACAAACAGCAGTCTCCCAGAGTGTCCCTTCTCCACCAACTCTTTGGCAATGTGATCTAATGAGTGTCACATAGTGAACGAGTGGAACAGGAAACAAATGTCAATGCGACGACCCACAGATTTTACTGGCACTGTGTGCAGAAGCCAACACTGAAAAACAAAAACTGTGTGCATTTACACTTATACCACATCCATACTTTTATTATGTGAAAAAGTCAGATATTTACATGTGATGTTTATATTTTCATGCTTCACAAATGGAAAGTTATAAAGTGCAATATCTCTAAAATGTCTAATTATATAAACAAAATTATTATTGTTTCAGGGCAGAAATTTAAAAATTACTGTTACATTATTACAGTGAGTTACAGCTGGCCATTTTGAACAAAGTATCAACCAGCACAAACAATTTCTGTGAGAAAGGCCTCTTGTGAATGGATCATCATAATAATGGGTTTATTTGAATGAATGTGGAGGAAAAGCTGTTCTACAGCACAAATATTTACATTTCCACCCATTGATGGGTCAGAAAGTGCTGCGCTTTTATTCCTGTGTACAGTGAGGTCAGAATAATTCACTGCACTCCGCTAGGAGTCATTTACAGAGTAAACACACCTGAGAGAGAGAGGAAGACACATTTGCAGATGACGGGATAATCAGACCAACAACCAGCCCAACCAACAAAAAAAAAAAAAAAAAATATATATATAATAGGATAATCTGTTACGTTCAGAGGACACTCACACTGGTCTCTCAAAATGCAAAACTTCTACTATAATGAAATATTTTATAATCACCAAAGAAATTATGGAAGATGATTGTGAATTTGGATTGTGAATTTCTTTTATATTTTATAGTTAAAGCACTGTAAAGCTGCTTTAACACAATCTGTGTTGTATAAAGTGCTAAATAAATAAAGGTGACTTGACTTGACTAGTGTAAAGTAGGGGATTTTTAAAGCACTGCTTCTTCAGTAACACTTTGGTATAGAGACCAGTTCTCACTATTAACTAGTTGCTTATTAGCATGCATATTACTAGCAATATGACTGTTTTTTTATATTTATGAAGCACATTCTGCATGAACATATTCTTCAGCTTGTACCTTTTTAATCCTACCCATTACCTAAACTTAACAACTACCTTACTAACTATTAATAAGCAGTAATTAGGAGTTTATTGAGGCGAAAGCCGTAGTTAATGGTTTGTTAATAGTGACCTTAAAATAAAGTGTGACTGCTTCTTCATATGCCACATCACCTTTAGCATTCTCCTCCAGGCGAAAGACACTATACTCGCTCACTCTAAGATGTGCATTGGGAAGAAACGCACTACAAATATATTGAATTTAATATTTCCCTATATTTTCTCTTATGCTTGAATAAAAAAAGAACATTATGTCACAATACACCTACAACCTCCACATCCTGGCCGATTAAAGCATGCGTTTCTTCCCAACAGACATCAATTATTCATCTGCTCTTGTCAGACATTGTGTCTATGTTTACCATTTGAAATGGATCATCTTTCAGAATAAAAATGGAATTTTCTACTCAGAGACGATGCATATGGAGAAAAGTCTGAATCTTCATGTCAATTTCTTCACTTGTTGGTCAAACGGAAGATGCTTTTGGATTAGTTGTCAGTCGAAGCTCCTGTATTATTCATGCGTGTCCTGAAGTTATTCTGACTCATAGTGCTTCCTGTTTGTCATTAACATATTGACACAATCATATTCTGAGTTTTTTGGCCTGTTTTTGAGTGACATCACAGATGAAACGAGCTGAAGCACTTTGATGACATCATTTGACGTTATGTATATAACAGGTAAATCTTGTGTGTGTGTTGGTTTTTTTGTGGTTTTTTTGTGTGGGTGTGTGTGTGTGTGTGTGTGTGTGTGTGTGTGTGTGTGTGTGTGTGTAAACAGATGGAAAGTCCAGTGGAGCACAGAAAAGCACCTGTCCAAACTACTGGTGTGTGCGATGCTAATTGTTCATCAGGGGTGGAAGGCAAGCTCAACTCACAATGATTCAGCATCACCGTGAACATGAATGAGCATCAGACTCACTTCCTGCTAAACCTCCACCTGCTGTCTGATGGAGCGATGAGCCGTGAATCACACGGGCTTCAGTTCAGGCTGCTGTCTTCATTCATATAAGCACATGAATATAGTTACACATTTGAAAACGGAATGCTTTTGTTTGTTTTCCTGCTTATTGTTCTTAACCATTAATATAACCCCAGTAAAAAAATCCCTGTTAGCTCAAGAACATATATTGCCTATCTCAGTTTTTTTTAATTTAGAAAATCATATGTTGCCAACCAGTGCATCAATTTTCACTTTTTTTTTAATCATTTTCAGTACATATCGACAAATTCACCTTATATATACATATATAGAGAGTGAATGTGTCTATACGTTCTGAATATATATATATATATATACATATATAGAGAGTGATGTGTCTATACATTCTGATATAATAGATATAATATATATATATATATATAGAATGTGTAATTGAGGAGGCAAAAAAAAGAAAAAGATTTTAGGTCACAAATGTTTATGTTCTAGGCATGCATTTATGAGAAACTTTGGTGTGACTACCGTCAGTGACAAACAAACATAGGTAATCATTGACTCTGACCTGCAATCTGAGCCTGTCTCACTCTCAACAACACACATCAGCATCTATTACTGCACATTACAATGGGAATACTGTCTGCTTGTGTTTCTACTTCCTCTTCATATCCACCTTATTTTTGTAAGTAAGCTATTTTTGTGAATGTGCGAGACATCCAATTCATTATCCGCTATAGGTAAATCACTAGAAGAATAACAAAGTGCCGAAAACGGTAAAACTATTTAGGTTACAAACACATTCAAGTTACAAGCAGCTGCACCTGATTTTATGTTATTAGTGGATAAAATAACAGCCACCAAGGAGCGTTTAGTGATATACTTATTTTGCTTATTTTTTAGTGCCTTAATTTCATAGAGATAATGAGGCATGAAAGTCCACTTACATCTCTCCAGAGATTGAGGAATAGCTGCTCTGTCTGGAACTCTGTGGGGTCGCCATTCTGATTGCGTCCTCCTTACTTCAGTATAGCACCTACAAAACACAATATTAACAGACTGAATGCAGGCCATCATGAAGCTCACAAAACGCTAAAAACACCAAATTTCACCATGTTTTGCAGCAAGCAGTTACACTGACCACTATGTACTAATATAGTATTTATATAAGCCTGTCTGCCTGAAGAGAAATTAATTAATGAATTTGATCAAGCTTGGATCAGAAAGTACCAAAACTGGGTTGTTTCTGAGTGACTGACTGATCTACAAATTGCACAAGAGATGCTACAGCAACCACAGAAAAGTCATTGTGGAGATCAGTATCCAGAGCGGGGATTTTTCTGCTGATGATGACTGCATAGGAACCAGTGTGGACCTCATCAAAAGGTGTTAAATACAGCTACACCAGCCAGGACTTCATCTAGACACATACTGCATAACATCCTGAATAAGCCTGCCAGATCTAACAACAAAAGGTAACACTTCAGCTTGGTGAATTCATATTAACAATTGTGACCCTGGACCACAAAACCAGTCATAATTCTTTTAAATTGAGATTTATACATCATCTGAAAGTGAATAAGGCAATATTTGGCTGATGAGATGCAACTATTTGAAAATATGGAATATGAGAAATAGAAAATAAGAAAATCGCCTTTAAAGTTGTCCAAATGAAGTCCTTAGCAATGCATATTACTAATGATAATACATTTTTTATATATTTACGATAGGAAATTTACAAAATATCTTCATGGAACATGATCTTTACTTAATATCCTAATGGTTTTTGGTATAAAAGAAAAATCTATAATTTTGACGCATACAATGTATTTTTGGCTATTGCTACAAATATACCTGTGCTGCTTGTGACTGCTTTTGTGCTCCAGGGACACAATTAACTATTAAGGAGTTTTCCCTCAATGAACTCCTAATTACTGCTGATTGATAGTAAGTAAGGTAGTTGTTGTAGTAGTTATGTTTAGGTATTGGGTAGAGTTAAAGGGATCTAAAATATAGTCATGCAGAATCATAATCAGGATCAGAATTAGCTTTATTGCCAGGTATGTTTACATATACGAGGAATTTGTTATGGTGACAGAAGCTTCTACAGCACAAACAGAATGACAGTGACAAGACACAGATAATAAAAATAGAATAAGTAATAGAAAATAGCAATATACAACACATTTTGTGTTGTGTATTACATGTTTATTGTAAAGTTAACTGTTTTAACATTTAGCAGACTGAATAGGTCCCATAGAGTAAATTGCATTGTATCACTTGAACCTAGGCAAATTAAGTGTCAGTCACAGAGCTAGTCACAATTAATAAAGCTTATTGGCAATTTAAAAGGTTATTGTCCATATGATCGCAAATTGGCTTTCCAACTAATGTAAATCAATATTTATATGGTATAACAGTAGTAAATTTCTCTCTCACACATTTGTCCTGCAAAAACCACATATACTGTCCTGCAACAGAGTAATAATTGCGGACAAAGGTTTGCTGCATTTTGATTGGACCTCTGGTACCTGTGGCAGGACAGGACACCTCATTGACCCATATGCAGTTTCTGCCCTTCATCCATCTAAAGACTAGGTTAGGTTTTGGCCTGTGGCCACCATAAAAAATCCCCTAGGACCTTCATATGCAGTAGCAGTGGGTGAAATTCCACAAGGATCTTCCAAATCCATTCATTACTATGTTTTCAGACCTTAAAACTGATGCAAACTACCACACATCAATTTCATACTTATTCAGAGAAATAAGTATCCTCAGTGACAGCGATGTGTAGCGAAACATTTTACACAAATTCAGCTGGTAACGGACAAATGAATGCATGCATGACAGTTTGATCGTGTTTTGACTTTATGCATTCAGAACACGGCCAAAGGCATTCTGGTAGTGGTTTGGTAAGTGAATAATGCATCAGTAAGTGACACTTTTCTAACTGTGTGTTTGAACGATGCAAACAAATTCCGCAGGTGGAATATAGGGTGGGCCACACCATGACAGATACCAGGTATGTTCAGAGTCTTCGTCCAGCGGGACAACAACAGATGCAGCACATACTGAGTCTCCATCCCAGAGAGACAAAAGCGGATTGACCAAGTTCTGAGTCTCTGGCCCAGAAAGGCAGAAGACATACAGACCTTTGCAGCAAGTTTAAGCTCCGGCGAGCAAACCTTCACTTCAAGGTACTTTCATTGGCGTGTTCTAAATATTAGGACCTTCTGCACCTACTCCAAGGTCTCATCTGTGCGTTCCAGATTTTAGGACCCTTTGGTGCTCCAGGAGATCAGCATCTCATAGCACTTTGTGTTCAAGTCTCTTGAAATGGATTCCTGCTCCTTTCCCCACTGCATTGTTACCCAGCTCAACCAGTGGAAGAGAAGGCCCAACACTCAACACACTGGACGGCTCACTCAACCACAGGGAAGTAAATATCACTTTATCCAAACTCTTTCCAGAGACCCGGGCAGTTTTATCTTATCAGTATCTGATTTTCTAAGTTATTGTTAGAGTTATAGAGTTTGAATTAATTTACCAACAAAATACCAATTTATTTGTTTGATTATGGTACTATTAGTCTCAGAAAAGCCCCATTTTGGTTAATTCATTTTAGTAGTTGTTTTAAATCTTGTTAGCTTTTGTAATACAATTAGTTTATTCCACTTGTGTCTCTTTGTGTTTCTTAAATACCAGTAAAGGCTACAAGTTAACCATTTATCTCACCAACCTTCATGTATTAAATCAGCTGACCAAACTACCTCCAGTTCTATAGTATTTCCCATAATGATTTGAAAGCCCCCTGGGGGAATGTCCTAATGCCGCCATGGTAAATGTCCTCTGACTAGTGCCCTGAACTAAAGCTAAATGGAAGTGGTCATTAATGTACTTATCACCACAAACTTAAGAGAGGGGATCAAAAATAACACTGGCACTGGTGGAAGAGTTGACCAATAATACAATAGGAAAACATTTATGCTTTCGGCATCCCACATATACTGCAACATTGCGATCAAACTTTTCTCTTGAGTACATTATCCATTACACCCAAGTGACATATGTAAACATCCACAGGAACAATTACAATGTTATCAAACAGCCCTTGATAACATGTATTGTTTGCTGTATTATGACTCGATGATGTGCGCGATCATGGTCAGTCAATGGTATTTGTTACGGGGCTGACAAGACTTGAGACGTGTGGATCCATGTGCAAGCGTTATTCTGAACAGAAGACAGAGACGTGGTCATAAAACATGCATGGGTCAGATAATGGCAGAGAGGTATATGGCGGGCAAAACACAAGAATAGTCCTAGGGCTAGTGTAGGTCGACGATCGGCAGACAGAATCACAGGGGCGAGACTAGAGCAAAGATCGCACGATGGAGAAAACTGGCAAGGCAAGGCAAAACAAGGAAACATGGGAAGGAAACAGGAACTAGGAAAACTAACAGGTAAGCAATACTCGGCAGTGAATGGTAGTTTGAGTGAATGTTACTGGTGGATGACTGATGTGAAGCGAGTGTGCAATCGGAACAGAACAGCGAAAGTGCGTTGCTGGGGCGCCACCACCATGCAAGGAATGAGGCAAAGTGTCGCCATCTCGGAGGGCTGCCGCCGCTCCGCACTCTGAAGAGACTACCGGGGACACCATGGCTCTGGGAGAACAGCAGTGGACACCGATACCTCGGGAGGTTCTGCAGCGTAAGACGCCAGCCTCTGGAGATTTTGTAGCTGGTGCCGCTGCCTCTAGCAAATTGGCAGTGGAGTACGCAGCCCAGATGCACCATAAAGCAACCCCCCATAAGGGAAGTGCTGCAGACAGGGGAATGAATTCATGAATAGAAGGGTTTTGAGAGCGCTCTGGTTAGGGACGGCCAGCTGTACGTACCGACACACGCTGCTGGTTACTCCATGCTGGAGCCAGTCTGGGATACCTGAAGAAGAACTGACTTGATACTCGGGGAACAGACAGGACGTGCATGGCATCGGGATGAACAGTTGAGACGTGACGAGGCTCTGGATGAACGGCTGAGATGTGACGAGGTTCTGGCAGATCAGATGAGACTTGACTTGACCCAGCAATGGAAGCTGTGACTTGAGTTAACTCAGGGGAATCAACTGCGACCAGACTTGACTCAGAGAGATCAACTGTGACTAGACCTGACTCAGGGGAATCAACTGTGAGTTGAACTTGACTCATGACGATCAACTGTGACATGACTTGACTCATGATGATCAACACGTTGAATGGACTAGACTAATGATAAGAACTGTAAATTGACTTGATTCATGACGATCAAATGTGACTAAACCTGAATCATGTGATCCACCGTGACTTGATGAAATCAGGAAGACAGCTGTGACTTGACGACTCAGAAGAACGACTGTCGACCGGACTTGACTTATGAAGATCTGTTGTGACTTGACTAGGCTCATGAAAATGAACTGTGACTTGACATGATTCGTGAAGATCAGCGGTGACTTGACTCATGACAATCAACTGTGACTTGACTTGACTCATGAAGATCAGTTGTGACTTGACTTGACTTGACTCACGAATATCAGCTGTGACTTGACTTGACTCATGAAGATCAGCTGTGACTTGACCAGACTCACGAATATCAGCTGTGACTTGACCAGACACATGATAAACTGTAACTTGACTTGACTCATTATGATCAACCGTGACTTGACTGGACTCAAGATGGGCAGCTGTGACATGACGGGGTGCTGTTGTGTCCGCCATTTTGCGATCAGGCTCCGCTGTTGCCGCCATTTTGTGAGCGTGCTCTAGTGTGGCCGCCATTACATGAGTGAGTGCGGGGTCGTGTTCCTCCGCGATACCCACAGTGAACGCTGAACCAACCGTCAACAAAGCATAATCCATACACTTACTTAAAGATGAACACGGACCCTCGTGAATGAGTTTGGACTTTATTGGTTGATTAATGCCCTCATAGAAAAAGTCTATCAAAACACAGTCCAGCAGATCTGAATAATGAGCGATGGCTAAATATTCTTGAATATAGCCCTCCAGCGATCGTGTGCCCTGTCTAAGGGCTAACAATATTCTTGCTGTATCCATACCCGTCCAATGTCCATCCGAGAAGCTGCTGGATCCTTGTGTGGCCGAGTATCTGTTACGGGGCTGCAAGATGTGAGACTGGTTCTGGATAACATGTGCAAGCTGTATTGAACAAGAAAGACAGATACGGTCATAAACTGGCAGGGTCAAAGCAATGGCAAACAGGTATATGGCGGGCAAAACACAAGAATAGTCCTAGGGCTCGATCGGAGACAGACAGAATCACAGGGGCGAGACTAGAGGGATAAATCCAGGGAGACAGGCAAAGATCAGAACCGAGGACACCGACAAGCAGGCAAAAAACCAGAAAACTATGGGAAGGAAACAGGAACTAGGTAAAAACTAAAAGAGCAAGCATACTACGGCAGGGAACAGTGAATGGTTGTTGTGAGTGAGTGATGGGAAGCAGCTGTGTGCATCAGTTGAAAACAGCTGTGTGCAATCCGTGCTGAGTGCAATCAGTGCAATGAATGATGGGATATGTAGTCCGGGATGATAAGCAACAGTAGGTGTAGTGCGAGAGTCAATGTAATGGAAAGGGTGACTTCTGAGGGTAAGCAGACGGAAGTTCATGGACCGGATTCATGACAGTAGCTGTTATCTGATTGGCTTGAGTAAACGATGGTTGGAGTCCAGCTATTTGTGGATTTGTGTGCAGAGATGCTAGAAATGTCGGAAAAACATGTGCTGTGATCCACAAATGCACAGGAAGCAATAAAAAAAATCATATTGTTGAATTTGTTGTTTGAACAAATTCAAAGTTGTGTTTGTGACAAAAACTTTACATAAATTTGTTTCTATGTGTCTGTGAATTCATTTAATTGTTGTGAATCTTTATTTGTGAATCTCCTTTCATTTATTTGGGAATATGAAATAATTCTAACCCCATACTGGGCAATGCAACCCCAATCAGCTAAACCCCCACAGATAATGATGGAGGCCTTGACACTTGAGGCACTTCTGTACTGGGACTGATGGCTGGCAGTTGGTCATTGAAAAGCAACAGAGCATCTGTTCTCATCAGCTGAAGGAGTAGCCATCAGTCCATGCAGCAAGACATCAGACAATCTATAGTGTTTCATCAGACACAGTTTTTCTAGTCTTCTGTAACTCCATGTGTGGGTAAGTTATGTAATTAATATTTTCCCCAAGTCTGGTTAATGTTGTGTTATTAACACTGTTGTGTTTCCATTTGCTGTCTTGTTGGTAAACAGACAGATTTTGCAATGAGTGATATGTTTCCCAAAGTGTAACTCAGTGATGTTAGTGTGGTTTAAAGACTCTGTCCAGGTTCATCTTCCACCATTGATCTAAATTGAAGAGGTTCTATTCTTCTGCTGTCGTTTCCTCCATAGTAATTTTATTACTATGCCAAAAGAATATCTTATCTTCTGATTTACTGGCAGAATGCCATCCAGTGACTCAATAAGCTTTAGTGCTCATTCCATGTTATTTATTGATGTATCCCATTTACATTATTCAATTTACACAACCTGCTAACCATGTAGGCCTGTACTCTCTTCTGATTCATTTAATGACATCCTGCAGCAGGATGGTTTGAAGTTTACTCGTCAATGCTGGAAGCTGGTATCTGTGATTTTGGAGTATGAATAATGATGCCTCAGGACAAAACCAGTAAAAATACATGTATCTGTATGTTTAGTTACTGTGTTTTACCTTTAACAGGACAGTACTATTTTTATCCAAAATACACAAAGTATTTTTTATTGGTCTTATGAAGTATTCTAATTTGTTGAGATAATGAATTGGTGGGGTTTTGTTAAATGTGAGCCAAAAATCATCACAATTAAAAGAACCAAAGACTTAAACTACTTCAGTCTGTGTGCATTGAATTCATTTAATACACTAGTTTCACAATTTGAGTTGATTACTGAAATAAATGAACTTTTCTTACGACATTCTAATTTATTGAGATGCACCTGTATTATCATCTCAGAAAAACAGCAAGAATTAGATATTTTAAACAAAGAGGAACAAAATCATGCATTCATTGCAAGAAAGGTTACCTCTTAATAGGCCTTCCCAAAAAGGCCATTAATAGTTAATACAAAATTTACACTGCTGTGTGCTTTACTCACCTGTCTAAAAGTGATCCCCAGAGCTGAAAGAGTGTTTCTAAACACAGTCTATTGTCTATTCATTAAAACTCAAATCTATGAACCCAGAAAGAAGAACCTGATGAATGAGCAGGCAGTGTGTTCATGATTTAAAACAGAGGACTACTGGAAGGTATGCTTTTCCAGCTATAAACACATTCTTCATTGTTCATTGTCATTGCTCTCGCATTCCTGCACTAGTAAGTGGGTTGACTGAAAGTTCGCTGTAGCACTCAAGTTCCACAGATGTATTATCTCAAAAACACAACATCAGGCATTAGCAGAGAACATAGCGCAAGGGCTGACTGTAAGAGTAGAGAATGAAGAGCTTGTACGGATGTAATCAGTGCCTTTTTCTCTTGCTTTAAACCATGAGAGTAAAAAGCTCTTAACATGAGGTCCTGATGGCTGAGTGGGCTAAATGTAGCTCATTCCTGAGATATCTGGCCACGCTGTCACGGGATGACCTTCTCTGTTAGCAACAGACCTACATGTTTCAAGATAAAAAACTGCTTAATCTGTTTAATCAGATATCATCTACACTGTGATGAATTGCCTCATTACAATCTCTGCCATCAAAAGCTGATGGATTCCCTCTGAATATCACATGTAGACACATATGGCCTTCTTGAGTGATTGACCGACGAGATGGATTCGGCTAAACTAAAGACAGAGATGAACAGGGCTTTGGTAAGCAATCAAATATTCTTATTCTTAGGCTGAATTCTTTACTCTGATTGGTTGGCAGATATATTAAGGGTGTTGATTAATTGTCTGTAACTCCAAGTTCTGAAGAAGGTCCAGGTGTGTCGACTGCATTACTGCTGCATATCACTTCACTACAATATTTCTAATTTGTTAAAAAAACTAGTAATGGCAGCTTGAGGTGTTTTTAATCAGGAAGCTTAATATTTTTATGCTTAATATAAATTTGTATGTTTATTTTCACGGTTCATGTACTCATAAGGTTGGACGTGAAAATAACCATATAAATATGTATGTGTGGCAACTGTGGTATAACAAATTACCCAGGACTTCTTGTATGCTAAATGAATGAATGCAATAGCAAAATGGAAACGAGTCATTCCTTTCAAAAACTGACTGTCACAATAAAATATCTTCAGGCAAATGCTCCACAGAGTGCAGGTGACGACTCAGTTACATAATCACTGCATCCATCATTACAAATTACTGACGGCCCAATCAACTAAACACTACCTCAGTATTATTTGCTCATGAGTACATGTCCTCAATTGTCAACAAGAGGACAAAAAAGCAAATAATGAAAATTCAACAAAGATTGCTGTCAAACAGACCGAAGGTGAAGCAGAATAAATGCAGAGCTGAATTTGGTGATGCTTCTGAAGAAGCTGTGGATCAGCCGCTCTCATACAGTTGAGAGGCTTTGAGGCGTGTGGAGAGCAGGAAGGTTAATCAGTTCTCAAAGAGAGGACGTGCTTCAGTACACCTCACTGATGTGACATATTCAGCCACTGAGACATGACTGACTAGACCAGCCTGCTCTCATTGTTTATAAGTAGGTATTCATACATAACATTTACAGGTACAAAAAATATGGATAGACACACAACATGGACATGACAGCATCTAAACCGTGAGCAGTATTACAGTTACAGAAATCTAAAATATTAACAAGTCCATTATATCAAAATATATTTATACATTTAAACTTTAGATCCCTTAACCCTATCCTCAAACCTAAAAACCACTTTACATAACAAAAAATAAATAAATTAGTTACAAGATAGCAATATATAGATGTTGTAGCGGATCAGCTCATGGGGAAATATGAATATTTAATCATAACTAGTTATAATTAATTTTAAATATTTAGATCCGCTGTAGATATGTACTTGACCTCTCAGGGTCAACTGTCAATTCTAAGAACGTTAATTTCATGGTTAAGGGAAATAACTTTCTTACTGCACAATTCTACAAAGCTTGTAGCGTAAATCTGCATGATTATTGACTCCGGTTATGAGTAAACAATGCACACGTCAAGTGTGATACAAGTAAGGATTTATTAACTACACAAACACTTAAACTAATCTAACATACTACATAAACACAAACTGGTCTAACATCCTACATAAACACACATAAATATACACAGTACACACACACACACATACACATGCATACAGTTGGTATAGGAAAGGGTTCAAGCTTAACTCAGTACAGAGAAGAGACATAAGGAATTAAATTTATGGAACCATTTGCATATCCAGCAGATCTACACCTGAGGCAAACGTCAGATTCTTAGTTCAAACAAAAAAGTAAAAAGGTGTAACTGATACTTAATATATCACTTAATAAGACTTAAAGTTTGATACTTGCGAGTCTCGTCTGTCTGAAAGATATTCCTGATGCAATCTTAAGGTTTCCAATTGATCTTTGCTGAATTTGGGTCGATGAAAAGAACCAGTTTTGAGTCCGAGAATCTTGATTGAAATGAAAGGACAAGGCCGAGGCCTGGCACGAGCTTAGGGTTTCCGGGTTTCCACTAATATGTTGCGTAGGTGTAAACATACAATATATATATACTCTCAATTAGATAATCCGAATACAAATTCATAGATACTAGACATGGTAGATTTACTTATAGTGAAAGGATGACAGGAGTGTGTTTTGATTATAAGCCTTCATAACAGTATACAATTTCAAAGACACAATACACGATGACAATAATATACCCAATGGGCTGAAGAAAATGGGTGTTCATTCAAAGAAGGTTTTTCTATTAATTAATTAGCCAAAGAAAAGTCTTCCCTTGTGGATTTTCCCCTAGGGGCCCACCCCAAAGGAAGCGATTTTCTTCACTTAAATTCCAGGAGGTCGTAAATGTATCGGTGTCAGGGTTACCATGGAACCAGGGCCTGTTCGGCTTCCTGGGGTGTTAAAGAGTATTTGTTAAATATAACTAACAAAATATATATTGTGTGTTTGAGTGTTCCAGACGCTACAATGTTTTTGAGCAATATACCCTCGTTTTTACTCAAACCTAACCCTAACATTTACCTAAATTAAATAGTTTCAAAGAAAAATGTAACAGGCGGACAAGTGTTAATAACAATAATTTAATCCAAAAATCCAAGTACCTGTCGTCTTGTGTCTTGTGTTTTCCCCCACGTGGCCCTGTTACCCAGTTGCTCCCATGTCAATGTTTCCAATTTGATTCCAGGCTGGTCTCGTCTCTCCGGATTAGATTGTATATAAAGGCTGGTATGCCTTGTTCCTGTCCAGTAGAGTATTGAATGTCATCTTCCACGCTAAGTGGGTGTTTGGTTCCCTTGATGTTATTAAAGGGGTCATATAATGTTGCTAAAAAAACATAATTTGGTGTAATGAAATGTTTATGCAATTTAAGGTTAAAAAAACACATTACTTTCCACATACTGTACATTATTGTTTCTCCTCTATGCCGCCTTTCTGAAACGCGTCGATTTTAACAAAGCTCATCAGTCTGAAAAACGATCCACTGCGTGTAGATTGGGCCGAAGACCGCAAGGGTTTGACGGAAAATGTTAGCCCCTTACATTGTTATGCCTTGCCGGAGCTAGCGACGGAGATTAAAAGAGAAACCATTAAAACCCATATAAACGAGGGCAGCCTTGTTTGGATCCGTCGAGGGAAAAATATGGATTATACGGACTTATACGGTCTTTTTTACACGTTGAATGCCGGTGCCGCGTTAAACATAAAACCAGTCGGCATTTGGATCGGAGAAGACAAACTACACATGCTACTCTACATGTCAAAACTCACATTTGAATAATCAGTGGCAAATTATATTAAGATAACAAATGTAATTAGTTTTGAGTCAGAACAGCCAGATTGTAGTCTACTCTAACAGGATCAGGAAACAGTCCTCCATTAAAATGTGCTGCACACATCTGAATAATCGGGTTGAAGTGTTCTGGAATACAACTTAACCACTGATTTCTAAATGTGTCCTCTTTTGGAAGGCCAAACAAAGTGTTTGCTTTCCAACGAAAAACACAGAATCACACATGGGGGCTTGAGGAGCGGCGGCGAGATGCGGGGCTTGCGGGCAACACATGGGGGGGGGGTGGCGAACCCCGGGCCGGACTCCGCTTCTCCCATGGTGGAAAGACGATCGACGATCACAGCGCGAAGTGATGATTTCCTCAGGACAAGCATGGATCGCCTAGCAGGACGATAGCGAATATCGTCCTCTTTGGACGGCCAAACAAGTAGAGTTGCAATTTCAGAACAAAAACCCACAGCACCTTCACAATGGGGCGGGGGGGGTTTTTTTTTTTTTTGTCTTTTGTTGCCATCGGCCGGCAACAAACAATCTACAGTGGAGAAAGTTAAGCCTCCTTTCTTTGCGTGAACATTTGGGTGGTGTTATGCCAATCTTTCCACATAATGACGTAGACATGTGGGGTATGTTGAACGAAGCCATTTAGGAGGGTGGTTGACTTTTTTTTATAAAGAATATTTCTTTGGATTTTAGACTTTAGTCTTTGTAACTTTACAGCTCTTCTTTATGCACCAAGGGCTTGTAACACTCCAAAGAGAAAGGAAAATTATGGCTCATATAACCCCTTTAAAATCTCTTTGTTCGAAGTATACTCCACGTCTCCTCATTCCTCGCTCCGCGCTCCATCACAGTAGGAAAAGTGACAGAATACCGGACCAAAACAAAAAAATAAGCGACGCTCCATCTCCCTGTTTTGTTTCGTTTTTTTAATAGTCTTTTGTTTTCCTGTTTGTTTCTTTCCGTGGCATGAATCCGCTAGCAGCTTCATGCCTAGCACCTAAGGATCTACCTTCGCTCGAGTATGACTGGGAGTTCTGCGGGTCGCCGCGGCGACGCATAGTGACGCACATCAATCAACTCTCTGTTCTGGCACGGGCCAATACCATCGCCCGTAGAACTCCAGACACCACGGGATTAAGCTGGGGGGAAGGGATCCTCCGGTGTCTGGAGGGTATCCGGCCCCGAGCCAGAACCAGCCCATTGTCAAGCCCGCCGGCCGTTCCTTATTTCAAGGCCACTGACCGCGGCACTCTCAAGCCCTCAGCTAACAGCTGCACGATCCTTAACCCTAAGTCAAGGGAGGAATTTAAGGAGGAAATTTGTTGGCTCTAGCCCCAGAGTTCGCTCCAGTGTCGGCTCCAGCCCCTGAGTCCGCTCCAGTGTCTGCTTCAGCCCCTGAGTCTGCTCCAGTGCCGGCTCCAGCCCCTGAGCCAGCTCCAGTGTCGGCACCAGCCCCCGAGTTTAGCCCAGAGAGGGTTCTAGCTCCCGAATTTAGACCAGAGAGGGCTCCAGTCCCAGAGTTTAGCCCAGAGAGTGTTCTAGTTCCCGAGTTTAGACCAGAGAGGGCTCCAGTCCCCGAGTTTAGCCAAAAGAGGGCTCCAGTCCCCGAGTTTAGCCCAGAGAGGGCTCCAGTCCTCGTGTCTAGCCCTGAGAGAGGTCCAATCCCCGTGTTTTTAAACCAGAGAGGGCTCAAGACGCAGAGTTTAGCCCTAGGAGGGCTCCAGTTCCCACGTCCAGCCCAAGGAGGGCTCCAGTCCCCAAGTCAAGCCCAAAGAGGGCCACAGTACCCAAGTCAGGCCCACAGAAGGTTTTAGGGGTTTTAGGGCTCTGGCCATAGAGGCCTGGCAGAGTGCCGAGGCCAAGGTCGAGACCGAGCTGTCTGATCTGCCATGGCGTCCTGAACTGTCTGCTCCGCCATGGCCCCCTGAGATCCCCTACTCCTGAACATGGCATCCTGAACTCCCTACGCGCACATGACTCTGAACTGTCTGTCAGACCAAGCTACTGAATGTATGCGCGCCATGGCAACCTAACGTTACCTGCTCCGCTATGTCTTCCTAGTCTGCCTGCTCTGCCATGGCTTCCTAGTCTGCCTGCTCCTCCATAGCCTCCTGAACTCCCTACTCCACCATGGCCTCCTGAACTGTCTGCTCCACCATGGTCTCCTGAACTGTCTGCTCCACCCTGGCCTCCTGAACTGTCTACTCTGCCCTGGCCCCCTGAGTTCCCTGCTCCGCCATGGCTTCCTAGTCTGCCTGCTCCGCCATGGTGCCCTGAACTGCCTGATCCGCCATGGGTCCCGGAACATGTACCATTCTGGAGGCCTGCCGTCCAGTGTAAGCCAGTCCTGAGGGGCCTCCAGAGCGCCCATCCAGTGGAGTTTTGTGTTTTCCTCACCAGTGTCCATGACCAGTTTCCCATGCGATTTTCGTGTGCAATTTGATTCAGGTGTGTCGCGTCTTCCCTAATTAAGATGTATTTAAGTGAGTCCTATTCAGAGTTCCTTTGTCTGGTATTGAATGTCATCTTTCCCCGCTATGTGTGTGTTCCTGGTTCCTTGAATGTTTATTTCTTTTTTTTTTCGTTGTTTTATTAAAGTCTCTTTGTTCCTCTCTCCGTGCTCCTCACAGTAGCGCTTTGTGACACCACCAGAGAGCACCCTGAATGAAACACATGGTCATTTGGACTACTTTGGTACTGTCACATTCGCTACTGTGAGGAGCACGGAGCGAGGTACGAGGAGATGAGGAGAAAACTGCAAACGAACAGACTTTAATGAACATCCAACGGAACTAGGAACACACACGTAGCAGGGAAAGATGAACATTCAATACCAGACCAAGAACTTAGGAAAACACAGGGCTAAAGTAATGGGAGGACCTAATCTAAGGAATCATGATACACACCTGGAACTCAATAAACAATTAACAAGGGAACATTCGGGCCGGGCAGGCACATGGAGAGGGAAAAACACACAGAATGAGTCCAGGGGTGTGACATATCTCCCCCCTCCCGGAAGGCGCGTCTTTGTGCCATAGAACAACAGAGGGGGGGCAGGGGTGGGAACTTGGGAGGAGGCTCGGGTGGAGGATGGACACCCGGGAGGGGGCCAGCAGACAGAATCCAGGAAGGTGACGATGGAGGGAGGAGCCAGGGAGGCGACATGAAGGACTTGGAGCAGGAGTGGCCAAGCATGATCCAAGCCACAGCCATGATGGCGACCCCCGGTGGAGCCAACAGAGGGAGGGCCGACCAACGGCAGCGGAGCAGGTGATGGAGGAGCCCGAGGCGGAGACGGAGAGCTGATGAGCGAGGGCGACGGGTAGGATCCGGAGGGCCAAGGAGGAGCAGATGGCACCGGCGACTGACGTGGATGCGGGGATCCGAAAGGCTGCTGTGGAGCCAGAGCAACAGAGGACTGAGGAGGAGCCGAAGGGATGAAGGAATGAAGCGACCGGACTTAGACGGAGAGACCGGAAGGAAAGGCGACAGGCAGAAGGAGTGGAGTCCCGAGGCGCAGGATGGTTGACTCCAGACCAAGGCGGAGCCGGAGCCGGAGGTACAAGGGAGCCCAGCAGAACTAGTGGACTGCCGGGCCACGGCGGAGAGAAGGTGACGCAATAGGAGCTGGTTGGTAGCAACGGGTCCACGGGCAGAGCGGAATCAGGGTTTTAGAGGCTGGAGGCGGAGTCAAGGGAAACTCCAGCCCCAGTGACGCTGGAGTATAGCAGTCTCGTGGAGCTCGCACCGTGCTGATGGTGGGATGAGGGCAAGCAGAGGGGCTGCAAATGACAGAGGTGGAGGAGGCGGAGCGGGTGGGTGGGCCGGATATTGGTGAGCCTCCGGACTTATTGGGACCACGGAGCCGCTCAGGGCTGGACATGGGAACAGGACCCTTCTACTGGGTGGAATGGAAAAAGGAACTTCTATGGGTAGATATGAGAACAGGGAAACTTTCTCGGGGCCTAAACTCTGGGAACTGGAACTCTCTTGGGCTACAATCGGGGACTGGAGCCCTCACTGGGCTAAATTCGGGGACAGGAGCCCACTGGGGCTGGACGGGACAGTGGGGGGGACGAAGGAGGAGGAGCGAGAGGGAGAGCGGAGACGCGGAGAGAGGGCAGGAGGATTTCCAGCTTGTTTCCCATCTAGTAAGGATCCTCCTCGAAGTTCCCAGCGTAGTACCAGATGTCAATCAGCCTCACCCTCCGCAACGGTTGCAGGGGTGTAGCCCACTATGCGCTCTCTAGTGCGTGGATTCTCCCTCGTGGTGGGCTCTCGTTGCTGGCTCTCGCACCTTGATGACATCACTTGCAGCTCCGCGGCGATCCGTGGCGTCATGTCGTCCATACCAGGAACGGCTCTTCGGCCGCAGCGAGCTCGGGCTCTCCGTCAGCGGTGGGTTCCGGCATGTGCTCGCACCGCGGGGGGCTGGGTTTCTGGTAGGATGTGGTCAGCGAGATACATCACGGGGCAGCTGGTGAATGGCGATCTTTCTCGCCAGATCCACTCCACGAAGGCGGAGGAAACATGCTCGTAGACCCATCCTCGGATTTTCCCCTTGCTCCAGCAGGAGGAGGAGGTATTCAGGGCGGGCGAGGGGTAGACATAGGGAAAAAAAAACTACGGAAACAAAACACACTGAGGAAAAAACGGAAACAAAAACGGAGGGAACACATGGAGGTAACTGTTTACGGTCTGCGATTCGTCCACGCCGAGCTAATGTGAGGAATAAGAGGAGAAAAACTTCAAATTGAACAGACGTTGAACTCCAACGGAACTGGAACACACATGTAGCAGGGGAAAGATGAACATTCAATACCATGAACAAGAGAAACTAGAAAACACACAGGGCTTAAATTATGGGACTAGTCACAGGAATCACGAGACACACCTGGAATTAATTAAACAATTAACATGGGAAAACTGGGTCCGGGCAGGCACATGGAGAGGGAAAAACACGCAGAATGAGTCCAGTGGCGTGACAGGTGGTATACTATGGTTCCCTTCCGAGGGAATCGAGATACTGCGTCCACTATGGGGAACGCCTTCGGCATGACCGGTGTCTGAAGCATACATCTAAACACGACAATGATATTGGCTGGCGACAGCCTATGAGGTCACTACCAGCGTGACCACAGTATAAAAGGGCGCCGGCAGAACACGTCATCCTCTTCTTCGTCTTCACTGACCGTTTGTTTATGTCAAGCACAACTAGGAGTGCATGTTCTCTCGCCAGAGGCTTTGCTCTGATACCCGCAGTTTCACACGACTCGCGTCTGTGTGTGTGGTGAAGAGCAAGTGCATTCAGCTCTCGAGGGAGTTGGATGCGCTCTGCATTCATTGCTAATTTCTTGTGAGGGATAAGCATGAATCGAACGTGCTCGTCTCACGAGGAGGCGGCTTGTGCTCATCGTGATGCATTCACAAGACTACTGAGGGGGAGGAGTGTATTGGTATGATGAGGTAGGCTGAGTTTAGCGCACCACAGATCTTGCTTAGTGCACTAGCAGAAGGGTCCGCGGGACTTTGACTTCAGATAATGCCCCGGGAGCTGGTAATGCGGGGAGCCGTGGTGGTGAGTACGACCATTTCATGTATATATTGATAGTTTGATGTGAATCACTAAATACACTGACAAACAAAATTATAAATGCAACACTTTTGTTTTTGCCCCCATTTTTCATGAGCTGAACTCAAAGATCTAAGACTTTTTCTATGTACACAAAAGGTCTATTTCTCTCAAAAATTGTTCACAAATCTGTCAAAATCTGTGTTAGTGAGCACTTCTCCTTTGCCGAGATAATCCATCCACCTCACAGGTGTGGCATATCAAGATGCTGATTAGACAGCATGATTATTGCACAGGTGTGCCTTAGGCTGGCCACAAAAAAAGGCCACTCTAAAATGTGCAGTTTTATCACATAGCACAATGCCACAGATGTCGCATGTTTTGAGGGAGCGTGTAATTGGCATGCTGACTGCAGGAATGTCCACCAGAGCTGTTGCCCGTGAATTGAATGTTCATTTCTCTACCATAAGCCGTCTCCAAAGGAGTTTCAGAGAATTTGGCATTACATTCAACCGGCCTCACAACCGCAGACCACGTGTAACCACACCAGCCCGGGACCTCCACATCCAGCATCTTCACCTCCAAGATTGTCTGAGACCAGCCACCCGGACAGCTGCTGCAACAATCGGTTTGCATAACCAAAGAATTTCTGCACAAACTGTCAGAAACCGTCTCAGGGAAGCTCATCTGCATGCTCATCGTCCTCATCGGGGTCTCGACCTGACTGCAGTTTGTCATCGTAACTGACTTGAGTGGGCAAATGCTCACATTCGATGGGGTCTGGCACTTTGGAGAGGTGTTCTCTTCACGAATGAATCCTGGTTTTCACTGTACAGGGCAGATGGCATCTCTGTGGTATGGCATCGTGTGGGTGAGCGGTTTGCTGATGTCAACGTTGTGGATTGAGTGGCCCATGGTGGCGGTGGGGTTATGGTATGGACAGGCATATGTTATGGACAACGAACACAGGTGCATTTTATTGATGGCATTTTGAATGCACCGAGATACCGTGTCGAGATCCTGAGGCCCATTGTTGTGCCATTCATCCACGACCATCAACTCATGTTGCAGCATGATAATGCACGGCCCCATGTTGCAAGGATCTGTACACAATTCCTGGAAGCTGAAAACATCCCAGTTCTTGCATGGCCAGCATACTCACCGGACATGTCATCCATTGAGCATGTTTGGGATGCTCTGGATCGCGTATACGACAGCGTGTTCCAGTTCCTGCCAATATCCAGCAACTTCGCACAGCCATTGAAGAGGAGTGGACCAACATTCCACAGGCCACAATCAACAACCTGATCAACTCTATGCGAAGGAGATGTGTTGCACTGCAAATGGTGGTCACACCAGATACTAACTCATTTTTGGACCCCCCCGGACCCCCCAATAAAGTAAAACTGCAAATTTTAGAGTGGCCTTCTATTGTGGACAGCCTAAGGCACACCTGTACAATAATCATACTGTCTAATCAGCATCTTAATATGCCACACCTGTGAGGTGGATGGATTATCTTGGCAAAGGAAAAATGGGTGCAAAAACAAAAGTGTTGCATTTATAATATTGTTCAGTG